>CABFVZ010000952.1:163201-209509 GCA_902151445.1 Timema monikensis
GTGTATAAGAATAAGAAATGTATGGTAAGGATATTAAAAAAAAAAAACATTATCTCAGCACCACGTCTTACTACCTGTTTAGGTCAAACGCATAAGAATTATTTCAAGGAGAATTCAGTCATGTCAATGAAGAATACTTTAAGACATGCCAAGGATAAAATATTGAAATGGGATTCTGGGGAGATTTCCTCATATACTTAGAGGATATTGTTCTAGATGCGACTACTACCAGTGTTCTATCATTAATTTAAATTGAATGTGCATGTTCTAAGCCAACAGATTATAATATCAACATACGACCTACCAATCAACCTAGTTTTAGAACAGTTTTATCACCTAGTCGCCTGGCAATCAATATTTAATATTATGAAAGGTGAAGTCCCAGTTTCACCCATTTATAAATTTGTAGGCAATGCCGGGAATAAAAACCCCAAACCTTATCTAAATAGACAAATGCGCTACCGACTGAAACTGTCAGGATCACACCAGTGGACATACTGTCTAAGGTGTTAGGTTTCAAGGAAATGGATTGCCAGCGAAAGTAAATACGAGATTATTATCTCATCCAGAAGCAATGGTGGTTTTTTTGTTTGTTTTTTTACATATCATCGTGGACTTCCACCACATCTTCAAGCAAATGCGGTTGCCTTCTTCCAAACTGTATTCTGCTTTTTTCCTCCCCTTATCCCTCAGGTTAAACGATTAATTGCCGTTAACATATATTTAATAAGATTTCACCCCTGGTCAGTGTTTGACGTAGTATTAAAGATAAATTTATTGTATTAAAGTATTTTCTATGTTTTGTATACATATTATTTTTTAGCATATTTGAAAAATACAACAAAATTGAAAAAAAAAACTACCGGTTATTTAAAATGAAAAAGCTATTTTACTGATCCTAATTTCACTCTTAATAAGTTATGAATACAGAAAACATGACTTCGATGCTATATATTGTTCAAGATTAGTTTTGTATCTAATATCACAGTTGTGAAATGGGCTCTTAGTGATAACATTACAATCTGATTTTATTTTAAGGCTTGTAAAGACAAACATATTCTTCTTTACGAAATCAAGTGATATATATTGGACGGTAACGATTATTGTCCACATTTTATGTATCAAAATAAAGGCCGAGAATAAGTTAGTGTTAACTACGGTTTGCGTTCAAGGTTTATCGTGAATACCATGGTTAAATGCCAACCATAATATATCTTCCACAATGAGCAATTCTTTAAAATCCATACTACGAATCTGGTTTATTTATAAATGACAGCCTGGTTCCCGGATATTACTAAAGATTAGTAGTGGAAAATTATAATATTTTGTACTATATTCAAGATTCTTTTGATCTGTCCAAACATAAATTATGCTAATAGGGAAGGACCTGATACATTTAAAAGAAGAAAGATGAAAATTGCAGACTGACGATACTACATATTCTATGTCTACAAAAGAGAAAGAGATAAAAACATTGTTTGCGTTTTTCCTGAATGAGTGTTTTCAAAAACCTCTTTCAGGTGACAAGATCATTCATGTGCCCCTAAATTATAATCGGTGGGTTTTTGTGCTCAAAGGCTAATTTATGCACCAGAATATAACAAGACTTTCAAAAATAGATTTTCAGTGAACTACCTGTAAGTTTCCTCGGAAAAACAAACCTTTAATCTTGTTATAATCTTAAACAACACTCTTCATATAAACATTTAAACAAAATTGTTCAGAACACTTTAAAAAAACTAAAAATTTGTTATTTGTAAACAAACATAAAATAATGTATATTTGTAAATAAGATTATATTCCAATTTATCAATTAAGAGGCAATGTCCAGAGAAGCATTTTGAGCTCAATCTAAAATACCTTTTTTTGAAAAATTTCAGATTTTCTTAATATTTTTCACAACTAACTTAGATTAATTTATTTTAGAACAATGAAAATGTATTATTTATCAAATAAAATCTCCAAATATTGATTTTAAACAAAATCATTAGAGCTATTTACTAATAGTTTCAAATGTTCAAAATTAGTTATCAGTAAACTACTATTATATGCATATTTTTAAGAAAAACAAACATATATATATATTTATAAAGTAGAAAATATAAAGTAGAAAACTTGAACAGATACCCATTTTGAAACAAAATGTCAGAGTATTCTTTAAAATGTCCTAGTTAAAAAAAAATATGATTAAATCAGCCTTAAAAGAATCTTCCCAAAAAACAAGTATACAGTTTTATCTATCATGTCAAACAGTCCCCAAATATAAATTTTGAATAAATTCTTTAAAGGATTTTTTTTAATATTTCGAATTAATGAAAAACTACTCATCAGCAAACTACGCTTAATTTGAGATGATATGCTCAGGAACAGACAGACAGGCATGGTAAAATTCACATTTTTGGGTTTGGGGCTACATAAAAAATAAATATTTGTCATAAACTCAAGACTGACAACTCTCACAACTACATTACTCTTTCTCTCTTTATATGAGAAAGTAAAATATCCCAAATCAAAACTTACAAAAAACAAACTCCAAGTCAGAAAATGACTAAGTCAGACTGAATATACCTAGGTTAGGTTGGATTATGTTAGATGTGATAATTAAGGTGAAGTTAGGTTTAAAAACTAGATTTAGTTGCGTAATTTTAAATAAGGCATATTGAAATAAATTAAGACAAAATAACTATAAACAATATTAAATTATATCAAGTTATGTTAGATTAGGATAAATTTAAATTAAATTAATTTAAATATAAGTTAATTATATTTTCGAGTCACGTCATACTACCCGCCCGGTACATCCTCCTTTTATTATACTAAAGGGTAAATATGAGGAAATTATAGTTTTAGGAAACGTTCCTAAATTTGCACGAAGAGAAGATGGAAAACCGTTTTGTGATAATAATTTCAAATACATTTTAATGGTATTTTATTTCCGATCTCAAAATACTGGCAAACCAGACTAGATGGACTTGACGTTTTGACACAACACAAAACCTACTACCTGATTATAAATACACTTAATTTATGTATTATAATTGTTCAGCATAGCCTCCATACATACATATCATTATTTAATCCTAAATATACAAGATAATGTCTAGAGTTCCTGAGCATAGCCTCTGTATACAAGTTACTTCTTAATTCTATCATACTAGATCAGCGGTTCTCAAACTTTTTTAGATTGTACCCCTTGGTGGCCATAACTAAAAGTTTAATGTACCCCCAAGAGAAAAAAAAAAACCTAAAGTTTTCTTGAGACTGGGTGTGATGGTTTCATGACAGGACAGTTCAATAATTTATTTTGTTGAAAAGAAGTCTGGTAGACTGGAGTCTTCCACTTTAGAAAACGGGTCTTGCATCCAGAACTCGCTCCATATGTTCTCAGGAAAATATTTGCCAAAGTCTCCAATCAATCCCAGACAATTTCTTATGTAATTTACAACAGAATCATGAAGCTCAAGTTAATTTTATTCTACAAAAATTTTCTAAATATGGAAAGAGTTACAGTTGTCCCTTCACAAATTCTTTTTTTGCAAATTGAAGTTTCTTTTTTTAAAGCTTTTATTTTGTCAAGAACCATGAAGGGTGCTGTGTATTTACCCTGCAGACCTTTATTCAGCTCATTTAATAACTGAAATATGTCAGCCATGAAAGCTAGCCATCACAGCCACTGTTCATTTGTAAATTTGTCACTAAACTCACACTTGCTGTAGGAGAGGAAAGCTAACTTCTTATCTCATTTCATATAAACGAGCAAGATAATTTCATTGGGAAAACCATCTTAACACGTATTGTATGTTTGAGTAACAATGTCATGAATAGGCCGATACATGATATATAAACACAAATATATTAGATCTAATTAATATATAAACATCACCGCAATATATCTCTACAACTGCGTTGCGAGTATGAGTAATATCGTTGAGAGAGAAAGACTATGTCACCAAGTCGTGACTGTTCAGGAAATATGCTCAAATTACTGTAAATATAAGTAAGATAACTGCTAACTTAGAAGGTGTCAAGTAGAGTGTTGAAAATTCTCAGAAATCTGTCTCCAGCCGAGAGCAATAGGGGAAAAAGATGGGTGGAAATTATCAAATAACGGTAAAAGCCAACAATGAGGATTTTCCATAAGTCCCTTGTCATTTTGCCAACTTTCCCTTTAGAGATGCTCGCGTACCCCCTGAAATGTGCCCGCGTACCCCAGTTTGAGAACCGCTTTGTTAGATCGTTCGATACAGTTGTTTTAACGGGAAAGAATATTTAGCCTTCTACTTAATCCTTAATAAAAGATCATTTTTTCCTGTTGGGAATCGTGTGATACATTAACAACTTACTTCTTAGTCATAAATAGAATATATAATCTTTTCTAGTTGCTACGCGGGACTTTTATATCCAAGCTATTTCTTAGGTAGTTATCTTATAGAACTTACACTGCTATATCAATATGAAACTATACCTAGTGTACCATCCTAAATAGCGTAGGCTCGAATACCCGAATCACTGCAGAATTTGTTGTGCAGTATTGTTTTTATCTCGCATATCAAAACGGGGGTGAGGTTGTAATAATTGTCATTTAAAATGTGCCTCAATTTTGGAAATATACACTGATAGATTAAAGATACATGACACAGTGGCCAGGTGACAAGACAATTGGAAGTTTTAAATTCTGCTCTGTCTTACATATCTCATTCTTTATTCGCTCTCGATAAACCCCATTCACCTTTATCTTTAATAAGTTTAGTGTTGCTCTAACTAGAATGCGGTGTCACAAGTATTTCCTTTCTCCCTAACTTTCTATATTTAGGGAATTATCATTCTTTCCCATCCAGCTTTGTTTTCTCACATCATCCTTGATGTTATTCGAGTTCTTCCAAGTAATCTGGTTAGTATGAGTGATCTATTAAAAACTCAGATTTGATATTTTATCTGACATCTAATCCCCATGGGAGGAACTTGATCAGATGGTTCAAAAAATTTATAAATCAACCGCCATGCATTAATAAATTAAGTTATATGTTGGTGACAAAGCTATCCACCGAATACAAGTGAGGAACCTTAGATCTCGCAACTATACGGGAATCGTTAGAAAATGTATTAAAACTGTAGTTTAAAAAAATGGATGGTGCATTAGGCCGGGAGGGACTTTAACGTCCATGTTTGTTCGCCTTTTGTGTAGTATAGCGGGTGGCCTGGTGGTCTAGGGGTAAGGTGTCAGACTTCTGTGCTGGCGGCCGGGGTTCAATCCTCGGTCCCGGCACAGATTTATCTGATTACCAAACCCTTCCTTCACCTCTGACAAGACATCTTGTGAATGTGGGGAATGCCAGGCCTCCACCGTGGTTCGGATTCCACGTTAAACTGTAGGTCCTCCATTTCATCTCACAATCACCCTACCATTACACATTAGCGTAAGTGCGTATAACCCGAACGGGTAGTAAGACGCGGTGCTAATAATAATAATAATAATAATAATGTAGTATAGCCGCTCTGTTATCACAGAACGTTGTCCAGGGTGCATATTAGGTAGGATGTTGTCTACACGTCGTACTCGCAATGAGATGATAGTTATTATGATGTTGGGGAGCTGTGGTTTGACTTAACTTAACTTTAGCTTAATTAATCAAACCCTGGTGACCAATGGGATTACTCCTCTAGAGGGAAAGATAACAAAGTTATCAGTGGGGAATCTAATCTGGACCCCTAGGCTCGTAGCCAGTAGGCACTACACAACAGGGCTGGTTATAACTGTAGTGATTTTTAAAAACTAAAATGATAAAAGTCCCAACGGATGAGACTCCTTCAGTCAAATGCTAGGAAGAGTCAATGCAGGGGTATGTAATGGTCTCTCTTCAGTTAAAGATAAAACGCAGTAGTTAAAACAATATTGTTCTAAGTAACTTTACAAATTTTGAAAAAGTTTTCAATGATACAACTATTCCAAATTAGTGTGGAGCTGAAAGTTGATCCAAATGCCAATTTTACATATTGATTTGGTTAGGAAATGGACCAATAGCTTTGATAACTACGTTTTATCTACAAAACTGATACAGGTATTCATCTGTGATGTATCTTGCTAGGTATGGTTGGAAAAATGTGGAAAACTCATTAGTGTGGTTGCTCGGACATATTGTTCGCCATATGGATAGTATGATAGGTAAAACAGCCTTCTAAATATATGAACTGTATAGGGGATTAAGGAAATATAATGATCACAAAGGCCAATATCTAAATTACATTAAAAGTTGTACAAACAATACATAATGATATTAGTTACTATTGTGTGTGCTTATCGAATTGACCTAAATTTATATATATCATACACTTGGGCTCTAAATGTACAGTCTATTTATCCTAAGAGGTAAAAGCAACCTTACCATTACCGATTACACTATGGCGTAGGTTATAAGTTAAGGACATAGTGTAATTAGTCAAGGTAAGACTGCTAGCTTCCTTACAACTGAAACAGGGTGTACAAGGATCAATAATTACTTCATTATATCAACGTGTCTCCAAACCTAAAAATAATTAAAAAAAATGCAATAAAATATTCTCTGTTAGACGTGAATTCCTAATAATTAAAAAGGATAATGTTGTTTTAGATTATTTTTCATATTCTAAATGTAATCTGGACTCTATAAAACATTGCCACCCTGTCAATAATAAGTTAAACCTACACGTTTTCCATAATCTTTAGATCTTTAGCAATACATTTTAGTAATGTAGCTTAATATGTCTATTCTGATTTACAATCATTATCAAATCTTAATAAGGATTTTGTGTATTTCAGTATTTAAATATTTAAAATGTAGACTAAAAATATTGTATTTTAGAACTAGCTTATTGGAAATAAGATTAATTTATGTGAATGCCTTACAACCTCACATACAATGGTAATGAATATTTTAGATAGTTCAATAGAGGGATTAAAACCCAATAAGTTTTATATACAAAATTACATATATCTCATTTTATATTCTAAACTAGCTCTTGGGATATAATAAACAACTTTATAAATGGGTACAAAAACAGATATTTTGTGCAAAATTACAACACCAATATACCGAATAATTAAAATAGTTTCCCCTCACTACATTATGGTAAAATTGATACAACAATTTTATAAAGTTGATTTTTTTTGTCAGTTTTTTAGCACTGCCTCTTACTACCCATTCGGGTTATTATTGCTTTATTAATTTAATACCTATCATTGCGCATCACGTCATGCTACCTACCCGGGATAGCCGAAAATGTACAACAATAAAGTGGGGCTGAGGAGGGATAAGTACTTAAAAAGATATGGGCTCACATACGCGTGGAAAACCATTTAAGGAAACACCTATACACCAGGCCAGGATTCGAACCCCAACTTTTCTGTCTTCGATAAACTAGACCATATTAGGTTAACATCTTAGCTCCCACGTCCACCAATGTGGATGATTCAGTAATAGATAATTCCAAAATTTGCTTGAAATTTTCTGGTCTTCTAATTTTTCTTTCTTGCATCTATTTTCCACACTATGCTAGTATCGACTTGTTCTTTTAATAACTTGGGATGTTACCAGCTGGGAGGAAGGTATTTTTCACATTAATCTTGTATACTAGAATGTTCTGTTATGCTCCTGTTTAAAAATCATTGGGTTTGTTTGAGGAAGGTTGAAAATATAATTTTGTGATGAAACATCGTTAAAAATGAACTATTTTCACCCTTTTGGTTTAATTTATATTATCAATCTTAAAATGTGATATTTTTATTAATATGAATGGAAACAAGTCAATGCCTTTATTTCAACTTAAGCCATTTGTTGAAATAACAAATCCCTTCTAGAGTCACGTTAGATTTCAGGACAACTGTGTGACCAGCTTAAGAACTCCAGTTGGTGGGCCTCTTAGTGTTCAGAAACTATTTATAGTATTTTATTTGAGTTCATAAGACGGTAGATAATTTAATTTTACATTTTTGTAATCTATATATTAATTCATTTTCATGTTGGATAAAATATATAAATTATTGTGTTTGTTAATTTCGGTTGTATCCTCATCTAAATATTATATTCTTTAAAATTAAAATTGGAAATTGGACAGGGGAACGGGATAGCTCAGTGGTTAGAGCATTGACGTACTGAGCCAAAGGTCCCAGACTCGAATTCCGTGATCAGATGTCATTTATAATTTAAAATAATAATTTGTTTTCATTTGAGCTATTCTATTCATATATTTACATGTGAAAGAATTAAAACAATACTATTTGGATCCAAGTCTTACATCCTTCAACCACTTGTTCGGGTCTTGTATCGGTGCGAGTATTTCCGAGTTCTTCGTTCTCTGAGAGCCATACGGAAACAGACCCAACTTTAGCTTATTAACTATAAAAATGTGTATATTACAGGCGTCTTTCAATCCTACTGCATGTCTTGTTTAACTCTGCGACGAATCTAAAACCCAGTATTAACGGAGATGTTTGTTTCGAACAATTATCTAGTGGTAGTTTTATTTATAAATAGGCATGTTATTATAATACAACTTATTTGGCGTATGTACTGTTAATAAACGTGACCTACTCATCAGACCGGTTCTTGACGTAGATGACGTTGACGGTTGCAAATGGGCACCCTTGGGGGCAAATAAATAAAACATAAATAGTCCATGAATGAAGAAATGCAAAGTTAAAGTTTCAAGTCATTCAACATATAGAAAACCCGCCTCGGTGGCGTAGTTGGCTAACGCGCTTGTCGTGTTGAGCTCGACTGCTGAGGAGGGGGAGATCGAGGTTCGAATCTCGGTCGGGTGAACTGGGGGGTGGGTCTTCCTAAATTGTTTTCCACTCTCCCTCCACGCAAATACGGGTTCACTTTCTCTAATTCAACCTTCCCAATTCCTAATCCATTAGCGTAATTAGTACTTAAAGCGTATAACCCGAACGGGTAGTAAGACACGGTGCTAAACAAACATATAGAACAATGACAGAATATAAATAATGCTTAAAATCGTGAACGGCCGTAGAGCTTGAGAGGGTTTGAAAATTTCGTAGTTAACTTAACATAACAAAAAAGATTTATTATTATTATTATTATTATTATTATTATTATTATTATTATTATTATTATTATTGAAGCAACTAGCCCTTTATGAATTCACTGATTACAACAGCACACGGCTGACAGACTAATTTAATTCTATAATCGACAAAGCTCTCATTTTACAGTGGTCAATCAATGATGATTAGAATGTATTTTATTATTAACGTTTGTCAATAAAGTTTCAACTTAATATTAAATATGTTTTCATAGGTTTACGTAACAAATTTAATGTAGCTTCACAACCTGTCAGCGAGATATTCCTAGAAAATCGCTGCATAAAATATGCGTCAGAGTTAGGCAGGACTTGGATTCCTAATAACACCGATGTAATTGGAAATATAGCAAATGTTGTACGATAAAACTGATCCAAATCTTCATTAAGTCAATTATGTTACAGTAATGATCTAAGTGCTTTTGTTTTGGTATCCATTAAAAATAATTTACTCCTTAAAGTAAGAAATTAAATTTTATATTTTTATTATTAAAAGGTCAGTAAACTAATTCATAGCGATAGTTGATAGCAAGAAATGAGTAAACCGTAAAGAATAAGAGAAAATTAATGTACCCATCAACAAAAAACACTGTTCACTAGTTCCTAATTTTCTATAAATATTCGATTATATTTGCTGTTTAGTAAGAAAATAACAAATTAATTTTAACAAAAATATAAAATCTTGTGGTTTTAATCAAGATGACTTCAGAGAATTGTCCTTGACAGTAATAACATTATTTAAATATTTTATTAGTTTTTTATATACCAAAGAAACAGAAGAGTTGGGTTATTTGGAATAGCCAAATTAATCGTTACCAAAAATAAAATACACCTAAAATCTCGACTTTCAATACCGTCTTATAACAATATTTTCTAAAATGTGGGTTAGGTAAATTTTAGTTTGAGGTACTCAGATAAAAAAAAATTAGTAAAATGTATGGAAATAGTTTGGTTGGTAATTTTCAAAGCAAAAAGTTATGATATTTATTGCATTTATCTCTCTCTCTCTCTATATATATATATATATATATATATATATATATATATATTTTTTTTTTTACGCCAGAGCTTATATCTTCTCTAATTTCACCAACGCTTTCTCTGGTAGAATAAAAGTTTAGTTGTGCTTAAACATGTTGAAATGTCATCTTGAAGTACAACATCCTGATTGTGACAGTAAGACACATATTATCTATCAAACTTGATAATTCGTGCAGATATAAATAGAGCTATTCCTAAAAGACACATTTGGTAGCCGAAAGTTTGTTGCTACCAACTGCTACTGAAATGGTAGAAGCAAATGCTTGCTGAAAAGCTAATCCAAGTAAAGAAGTAATATAGAAAAAAAATTAATAAATAAAGTATTTTTAGTTAAACACCTTTGATAAAATAAAATTTTATGGATCCAATGAGTTTACTTTTTTTACCATGTTAATATGGTAGCCTCCTTTTCCATTTAATTATTATTATTATTATTATTATTATTATTATTATTATTATTATTATTAGCACCGCGTCTTACTACCCGTTCGGGTTATACGCACTTACGCTAATGTGTAATGGTAGGGTGATTGTGAGATGAAATGAAGGACTTACAGTTTAACGTGGAATCCGAACCATGGTGGCGGCCTGGCATTCCCCACATTCACAAGATGTCTTGTCAGAGGTGAAGGAAGGGTTTGTAAATCAGATAAATCTGTGCCGGGACCGAGGATTGAACCCCGGCTGCCAGCACAGAAGTCTGACACCTTACCCCTAGACCACCAGGTCACCTTCATTTCATTGATATTTTCATTTCAAACTTGTTATCTGGCAACTTTATCTATTATAATTAACATATTACTAGCTGGTAAGTTAAATTTAGTTTAAATATTTGAATTTTCTATAATTAAACTCAATGGTAGTAATTCTGTGTAATTATTCTATTATTTTCTGATTTCTCAAACGTAAATTGAGCCATTGCCTTGTAAACAATGGTTGTACATCATAAAGAAGGTATGGTACCCCAAATCACCCACAATTCTAATGTCACAAGAAAAACATATATTATTAGGTCACTCATAACACCCGTGACTAAACATATATTATTAGGTCACTCATAACACCCGTGACTAAACATGTAAAACGCCCATGACATGGAATTTTAGAAGATTAATATTTAATCCTTAGAACTTTTTCATATATTAAAGGATTACAGATGTAATTTTTATTTCATACATGGCATAATATTTATTTCAATAATTAAGGTTCATTCAGGTACCAGAGTTGTTTTTTTTAAGCTCTTTACCTTTAAAGAAGGATCTCAAACTGTGTAACGCCCATGTAAGTATAATTATCATCTTTGAGTTCTCTAACAAGGTTGCGTTTTATTTCTTGGGAGTGTGGATGCGGGGACTTGAGGGTGCAATACTTCTATTTCTTTTAAAATTGGGGAAGAAAAATAGATTTTACTGATTTTGCAGTGAAAAATAGAGGTCATGTTAAATGAATTGGCTGCGAATCACGTGCCAAACAAGTGAGCAATAATACTCCATTTGTAGATGACAACGTGGGACTAGAATTTCTGATATTGTAAGATAAAGAGAATTTGATTTACATACCGTTGGTGCGTTTGATTAGTAATAAAGTCAGGGTTAAGAGTAATTTGTTGGCAATTAGTATTGTGATCAAAAGAAAGGGAGTTTCAAGACCAAATGTTTTAGATTAAAAAAAGATCTACAAAGCAACTTAAAAAAAATCCATTCCTAGATTATTTAAATAGAATGCCTAGTTATTATCTAGATATCAACAAAAAAAAAGTCAAATTGTAGCAGTGTTTAACTTATTTTTAATATGTCGATTGAAACTATATTTACTCTAAGTGAGAGAATAAGCTTATACGGCTTTACCAGGGGCAAATAATTCAAGGGTAAGTGAAGCAACATTCTCAATCCTCAAGACTAAATAATAAAATAATAAACTAGATGTATATTATTGGAATGGGGTTATCACACGATCCAAGGGATTAGGGAGGGAGTGTGCATCCTAAGAAAACGCCAGTCCTGAAAACAAAAGGTTAGCAATTTCTAGGTGAATGTAACTTTTTATATTCATTGAAATTTTTTGTAAGATAGATCAATTTTTATATTGTTAAATTAAGGTAGTATCTTCAATTTTCAACTCGCTTCAGTGGCGTAGTTGGCTAACGCGCTTGTCGTGTTGAGCTCGACCACCGAGGGCGGGGAGATCGAGGTTCGAATCTCGGTTGGGTGAACTAGGGGTGGTTTTTCCTAAATGGTTTTCCACTCTCCCTCCACGCAAATGCGGAGTTCACTTCCTCTAATTCAACCTTCCCAATTCCCAATCCATTAACGTAATTAGTAGGTACTTAAAGCGTATAACCCGAACGGGTAGTAAGACGCGGTGCTAAATAATAATATAACATACACTGTTTTAATATCGCATTGGGTTATTCCTAGGTCATTTAAAAATATTTGAATATCTCTGCATTTAACAGTGTGATATAATTTTTCTGATGAACTAATCTTTTTAAGTAATTTGTGATAAGCTATCCTACTTCTTGGCAGTGTATACAATTCAAATATATACTATACAATAAACAAATATTGACCCGTATTGGTAGTCGAATGTTATAATATGCCACTATCGCTATAAAATGAATTTGCCGGTGACCGAGTGGTCAAGGTTAGAATCCCGGGCTGGTGTACATTTTTCTAAATGGTTTTCCTTTCTGCCTCAAAGCAATTGCAAATATATTTTATCCAAACTATGCCTTTCTCATCCCACTAGGGCAAATATTCGAATAGGCCAGACGGGTAGTAGGAAGCGATGCGCACACACAAAAATAATAAATCAATTGATGTGTTTGTTTACAAGCCATCTAAATGTAAAGTAGTTATTTGGGCTTAGTCTTGCAATAAAAGGATAATTTCACCACCCAGTTTCAAACAGATCGTTGTTTTTTTGTCAGAGGTCTAACACTAGATTATAAACGGTTCAATCTCGGGGGAAAAAACTCAAGAGTGCTTAAGATTAACTACCAGCAGAGCAGCTCACCTAAGGAGAGTAATAAAAGCCCCCTGTTGAAAGACCACTTCAATGCAGCCATCCGAAATTGAATCAACATCTTTAAACATAAGTTAAGGTGGTGTTAGAAGGTTGGAGTTTCCAATGAAGCGACCAGTCGATACGGATACCTATATACTGATTTGACTAGTTCTGATTTTGGGTGTTTTTCTGGCTGAATGCTCAACCAAACTCAGAAAGTAACAAATATTTACATGTCATCATGACAGGGTCTCATAAAATCAGTGTGCTGTTTGGTACAGTTTTTAATCTATGTTAACCCTCAAGACGTATACATATTTATGTACAGTACCTAGTGTGATAGTAAACAATTGTATAAATAACCGACTCGATTGCTGCCTGTATAATCTCTATGTTGGGAGCTTGCGCGCCCTCTACACACAGTTTGTTGTCCAATATCGACCTTCACTGCCCCGATTAAGCGGCGAGTTGGCCCAAATAAGAGAAACAAATTCAGTCTAAATACTTGTTTTTTATCTGGTCTTCAATTTTTGTCCAAATTAAATGGCTGCCCCGATTAACAGGAATCCACTGTATTATCTATCACTCCTATATCCCTATATATATTCTATATATTATTTCTGTTGTCAACATCCCTTTTTCTCAACTAATATAAAGCCTACAGCAATGAATAAGGTATCAGTGGATAGGATTTTTTACCGACTTCTGACATAGCATACTCAGTTTACGTTAAATAATAATAACATAATATATATATGTATATAATAAATGCATGCAGTTCTTTGAAAATTTAAATTGATTGTTATGCTCTTTGGAGGACAGGAATGTTACTCTTTTCTCAACGTTTATGTAACAGTGTTTATTATTTCATGTATGTTCTTTAGTGGAGTGTTTCTACCACAATGTATATTATTTTGTTTCACAAAACCCACAAGTTTTTAGTAAAAAGAGAAATTCTTTGCGATGCACCGCACCATTTATTTATCTAACTTGCTAATATAATTGCGGTTATCCACATTAACATCCACATGGGGCTCTACTTACATGAGGTCATCCATAAGCCACGTAACTGTTGAGGAGGTGAGGAGTGAGCGCTAATGTCTACGTGGTGTTATTTGGGGGGGAGGGGGGGAGCCTGTACTGAAAGCGCTCAGGCCAAATTTGTGTACATTCTTTGGAGTATATCATAAACGCACACAATTGTTGCTAGTCTATGAAACTTATATGGCAACATCACAATAAAAGTATATTTTTCAGGAACTATAAGTATCGTGAGTTTTGTGAATCAACCAGTTATCAATCCAACCTAACTTTACCTAACAACTATTGTAAAGAGTACAATACATGTGTTCTATGTTGCCACGTTATGCAGTTGTTTTTTCTCTGTGCTCTTTTGATCCATTCTTCGTTCACTTTTGATATGAGGTTCCTCCTTCTTGTGCACTTTCGGTGTTATCCGGGGAGGGTGGGGACAGTGGTACGGAATACAAGTATTATATGTACTTAAATTCTAGTGTTGAATAAAAAATTATATACATGATTTAAACTAATTCTGTGTTGTATTAAATATTAGTCCCTCTTTTAGTGTCACAAAAACTTCCCCCTGTGAAATAATGACCCTACCACTTGATGTGAAAGTTTGGGGGGAAGGGTTCAGGCTGGGTATCTATTTGGTGTTAATCTCGGTCCACACGCCAAGTTGCTATCCTCAGTTATGACTAGGCAGGAAAAACTGCGTAAAAAGTATATTTGAAGTTCAGGGGTGTCCACCGAGTACAGTTTTCCGCACCGTCTCTCCCCCTCAGTTCCGCGGAATCCATCATAGAATAAATTATGGTTAGGTCGGGGTTTTTTTTTCTTGATAAAAGAAGGCAAATTAAACGTCTTGAGTGCACGCGACGTTAAAGATGGCCCATACATTGGCTAGCAAAAATACATACATTTTTCCATGCAAAATTTAAACCAAATTATTGAACTCAGCAGTTTAGGGGTGTTCGTAAGAAACTCAAGTAATTATTATTATTATTAGCACCGCGTCTTACTACCCGTTCGGGTTATACGCACTTACGCTGATGTGTAATGGTAGGGTGATTGTGAGATGAAATGAAGGACCTACAGTTTAACGTGGAATCCGAACCACGGTGGAGGCCTGGCATTCCCCACATTCACAAGATGTCTTGTCAGAGGTGAAGGAAGAGTTTGGAAATCAGATAAATCTGTGCCGGGACCGAGGATTGAACCCCGGCCGCCAGCACAGAAGTCTGACACCTTACCCCTAGACCACCAGGTCACCCAACTCAAGTAACATTGACCAAAATAAGTCATCAGTGAACAAAAAAACATTAATAATAATAATAATAATCAAGGAAAAGAAAATAAAGCTGTTGAACTGTGAGAACACTGTTCCTGCACCAATATCGATGTAAAACTGAGAGAGATGTTTAGAGAAGACGCGGGGGAGTATTCACACGCAACGACATGTCTGTGCAGGTCACCGATAAATATGCCGTCCGACTCAGTTTCTTGTCCCCGTGTAGTTTACGCGCAGTTCACAGACTTGTGCTGTTTTCCGGTCCACACTCAACGTCTTGAACTGTGCAGGAAAAACGTTGTACAAAACCTTGCGTGTGGACCGGGCTTAACATTAGGGAGCGTAGGGGGGTGGTAGGGGCTGGAGGGTATCAACTTCCTCATCCTCTCCCCCTCGTTTAGGGCCTGATACATTCCTTTAATATCCTTTGAGTGTGCTCTATATACAATGGTGAAACGGAAGGACGAAGAAGGGAAGGTTAATTGAGAGGGTCGGTTTGTACCAAATTATTTGTAACTTTATAAAAAAAAAAAAGGGTCAAAATTTGGTACTTGTGTAAGGTCACTTCTAATCTATAAGTTAATGTCCTTTGCTCATAGAGTAAGGTAGTTGTTAGTGTTATAAAATGTAATACTATTTATTTTTTATCAATAAGAGCTATTTTCAGTTCTCTCGACATGACGGAAGCGTGTGATAGCTGACTGAAAACAAAGTTTATCAAAGCCAGTGGTTCTCAACCAGTGTTACGTGGAACCAAGGGGTTTCACAAGCTACGTCTCAATGTTATGCAAAAATTTCAGATCTGTACAATTATTTATCAAATACAATTTTAATGAATTTGACATATATTATGTGTGATATGAAACTGAAACTGCCATACAGTGAATTACTTTCACTTGTCTCTGAAAATTCTGATGCCATTTTCAACCAAATATCTTTGTGAGCAAGGATTGTTTACAATTTCCACTATCAACAATTAGAAATGAGACATAGTCCGTCGAAGAAGAATTTCTTGTGTTCTTACCGAAAATTTGGCCAAGAATTTAAAAAAAAATATGCCAAAAGAGACAAAAAAAAGTTTCACACAGAAGACTTGAAAACATTATGACTTATTTTTAGGTGATCTTTATCTTTCATGTTTATATTATTTTTATTTCTTGCAATGGAATATTATCTTAGGAAATTTTGCCCAAATAATAATATAAACGTAGGAGCCTATATATTCAGACAATTACCATACATATTTAAAATGTTTTATAAAATGTTAAACAATAAATATTTGTCTATTTAATTTATTTCCTCATGTCAAATTTTAATTCAACTTAAATACTGTGTATTAATCACAGCTTCTGAATGTCCAGGCCTTCACCGTGGTTCGGATTCTACGTTAAACTGTAGGTCCTCCATTTCATCTCACAATCACCCTATCGTTACACATTAGCGTAAGTGCGTATAACCCAAACGGGCAGTAAGACGCGGTGCTAATAATAATAATAATAATAATAATAATAATAATAATAAGTTAGATCATGTGATGGGATTCCACAAAATCTCACAGTTAAATGAAGGGTTTCTAAAACAATTGTTGATAAGCACTGCTCTAGGGAGACGGGGAGCAGTGTCGGTCACTTCCGTTCGTGGCACTCGGACAGCTCCAGCTGCATTAGTTCATCCATCTCTTGGAAAGATAAGTGTTCCTATAGTAGTGCCGGATATACAATGAATCAGTTTGAAAGTTTACACGGCTCTAGATGGATCTTATTTAAGCTCAGATATTGCACACAACTATAAAATACAAAATGTAAATGGCAACCAAACCCACCTTATAATGTACAAATCTAATCAAAGGTTGACTGTCAGGTTTCAAATGGCCATTAACGGCAATTATAGTGGCCCCTAAAAGCTATAAGTTATCAATTAAAATCAAAACTTGTCTGTATATGGGTAATTATATATGTACAAAGAATTTTCAGTATTTTCCAATCAGATAGAAAACAGAAAAATTTGGTGAAATTGTAGAGGAACCACTCAAGAGGTGCGCGAATTTTTTCAAAATTGAAAACTGATACAAAAATAAAAATTACGAAAATAAAAATATGATTTATTTAATAAATTTACATCGTAGTCATACTATAAGCGTTTCAAAAGCAAGGAGAACCTCTAATATAAACTCCAATGTCAAATACAAAGAGAAATTGCAGTTAATAATAGTTGGTTTACATTCATATTAGTTAGTTCTTTGGTCAAAGAAAATATTACAAATAACGTTAAACATATTTATTTAATTTGTGCTTATATTTACATATCCTAGAGATTTAGTCATAAAAACCAATGACTACTCTAATTAAAAAAGACAGCTAACACTACAAAGTAACAAATGACAATACCTTATAAATGTTGGTTTGTGTGTGTTAATGCTTGAACTCCAAGCCTAATAGGAAATATTTCATTATTTTCTTTAAACAGCGCGTTTTACTATCCGTTCCGATTATAAGTTTATTTACAATAATGCTAATGTGTTAGGGATAAGGAAGGTTAATCTTAGAAAGAGTGTACCGGCATTTGCGTTGAGTGGGAGTGAAAGCCCATTTAGGAAAAAACAGCTTCAGTATAACCGACCGGAGTTTGAACCCTGACCTCCCATCATCGGCAGTCCAGTCTATGGTGAAAGTGAAGCCTTAGGCCATGTGGCCACCAAAACGGATTAATTCAAATTGAAATCCAAATAAAAATTACCGGAAATATACACGATCACCTAGTTTTAGAGTTTATTTGAAATAAATAATGTAATTTATTTACTAAAAATAAGATTAATTTAGTTAATTCTGACTTTATCCACTCTTACTTAGCATAATTATGTTACACAAAATATATTATTTTATAACAAGCTAGTTACACATAACAAAACCTAGTCTTTGATGCATTTACAAATTTTATGTTCGATCCTGTTAGTTTGGATAATATCGAGATTAGCCTGTCAAACAGGCTTAAAATTAGTGCATAGACAAACACCACTGAGCTTATGTTTCTCTGTGAGTCCTATAAAACACTGCATGCACTGATAAATATAACTTACTAGACAGTATTTGTATTCATAATAAGTGTAAATGAGTACAGGACTCACCCACACCAAATATGATCAGACAAAGTACCAACATATATTTCAAACCGAATACCATTTCGGCTACATGATCAATAATTTACATCTTTGTTTAGTCCTCTTAAAGCATCAATTTTTCTTCAATATAATGACATGAGCATACATTTTTATAGAAATTAATATTTTAATAAACCAAGAAATGTATTTTTTGATATATTTAAGTTTAGAAAATATTTATGTACAATATACATGTGTAAATATCCGAGCTAAATACAATCTACCAACTTCAGTGGCAGCATTGTCTAAGGCGTTAATCTCGCAATATACTGGCCTGCCAATGACGGGAAAATTGGGGTTTGATTTCGGTCGGGTTTACTGAGTTTTTTTCTTTCTAAATGGTTTTTCACTCTTCTTCTTTGAATTCTGGTACACTTCCTCTAGATTCAACCTTCCTAATACCTAACATATTAAATAAATTAATACATAGACGTATAGCATGCACATTCTATGCCACCAGCGAGCTTCATAAATGAAGTGTAGCTAGGAATCTGGGTACCATCAGACTTGCTCATTGGAATTCGTCATTAGTATATAATAAAAGCAACCATTCATTATTGAATACATAGTTTTCTATCAGCTTAAAGTAGTTGTGGCACTTGAAATCCAACCGGGATATCTTCCAATGTCTTGGCATCCCAGTAAGCTGCTGAATATTTTTATTAAATAATTCATCTTCTAAAAATAATATACTTTGAAATTTATAGAATAGCATTTCAACGTTAAAACATGTAACTAGTTAAATACATCAACAAATTTATAAGTTATTATTATGATTAGTATTATTATTTAGCACCACGTCTTACTACCCGTTCGGGTTATACGCTTTAAGTACTAATTACGCTAATGTTTTATGAATTGGGAGGGTTGAATTAGAGGAAGTGAACCCGCATTTGCGTGGAGGGAGAGTGGAAATACCTTTATGAAAAACTACCCCCAGTTCACCAGACCGAGACTCTAACCTCGATCTCCCCGTCCTCGGCAGTCTAGCTCAACACGACTAGCGCGTTAGCCAACTACACCACAAAATGTATAAGTAAATAATAGTCAATACGAGAATAACTGAGCTGTGTTCGATGGATTCATTAGCCAGGGGTGAGGAACCTTATGAATTGGATGGCCACATGTCCCGAGTTCCTCATAAGCCTACACTTGATGTGTAGTAGATATTATTATTATTATTATTAGCACCGCGTCTTACTACCCATTCGGGTTCTACGCACTTACGCTAATGTGTAATGGTAGGGTGATTGTGAGATGAAAGGGAGGACCTACAGTTTAACGTGGAATCCGAATCACGGTGGAGGCCTGGCATTCCCCACATTCACAAGATGTGTAGTAGACTTTGTCAAAATTATAAATAGGCAATCTACCTTGCATCACTCCCTACTTGTGTGACCTTTTTGTAACCATTGGATACTTCCGAGGGGCCAAGAATTGTGAGGCCCCAAACCTCTTCCCAGTTGACTAGAGACCTCCAATTCGTTTCTATTAAGGTGTGAATAACTATCTATCTATATCTTCTCAATGTTCGAGCAAAGAAAGCCTGATCTTATAATTTAGAGTGAGAAAAATGAAGAAGGCATAAAGGAATTATTAAAATAAGGATGTATTTGATTTTAGATAAGGTTTTATTAACTTAGAATTCAGAAGAATAAAAGTGACATTTAGAAATAGCAATTTTTTATGGCTGCTCGTAATGGTTAGAAAAATAGTGGTGAATATTTTATATTGGTACATTAGCAACCACAGGTGCTAACTAAATCAATGTATCCGAATGCCGCTAACGTGCCGAGAGCTCGTATTGGTCTCTAATGACAAATTAATAATATGATAGTGCACCAACCCTGGATTAATAGATAGATAGCTCAACAAGAGCGGTTAATTTGTCCAACATAATAGTCCAAAGTAACGATTTATTTAAAAGTTTTATATATTAAAATATACACCGTTTGAGAATTAAACATTTAAAAAAGATGAAGATGCATAATACAAACCACATATAGGAAAAAGCTGCAGATTCCCCATCCCTGCTTTAGACTGTCTGAATTGAACAATATTATGGAACCGTGAATCTCGTCAACTTAGCACGTTCGTCACAAGATTGAGATAGCCTAAGTCTATTACACTGTTAAACACTTTTAAGTAGAAAAAAGCGTTGAGTCAACTAAATTTTAAGCTAACGTTCTATATGTACAAATTTTACTTTAAAAAATCTGGTATTTAAACCATACCTATTTTTCTATGACTATATAAATATATACGCTCAATTATTGAAAAGCAAATATTGAAAAAATGCAATGATAATATCAAGTGGTGACTTTTGTAATTAAATTTATTTGTGACCCATCGGTGATCGAATGGTCCAAAACGCCACTCTCACAATAGACTGGACTGCTGATGACTGGGAGATTGGGGTTCAAATCATGGTCATGTGCATTGAGATTTTTTCTTAATTGCTTTACACTCTACCTCCACGAAAATGTGGGAAGACTTCCATTAAATTCAACCTTCCTCATCCCTAACACATTATCAAGATTGGTATACATGTGTGTAGCTTGAACAGATAGTGAAATATGGTGAGAAAAAATAAATTCGGAGCCCTTATTGGAAGATACTAAACTAAAAGCTTACAATAATTTTATTATTATTATTATTATTATTATTAGCACCGCGTCTTACTACTCGTTCGGGTTGTACGCACGCTAATGTGTAATGGTAGGGTGATTGTGAGATGAAATGGAGGACCTACAGTTTAACGTGGAATCCAAACCACGGTGGAAGCCTGGCATTCCACACATTCACAAGTTGGGATCAATACACGTCTTGTCAGAGGGGAAGGAAGGGTTTGGAAATCAGATAAATTTGTGCCGGGACCGAGGATTGAACCCCGGCCGCCAGCACAGAAGTCTGACACCTTACCCCTAGACCACCAGGTCACCCCCACCACAATAATTTTACCTGAGGTCATAATTACAGTAAAATGTGGCTGCCAGCTTTTAATATTTGAGCTATAGCATTGAGTTTCATTTTCATATTTATTAAATTACAAATTAGATGGAGGAGGTGTTTAAAAGACACGCGCAAAATTTTTATTTTTTAAAGTAGTGTCAAAATATTCCATCCAAGACTTTGATATAATAGAACATTACCAGTATTAAATACTTTTATGAAATTCGATTATAAATATTTACTTTATATTAAACTGTTTAGCCAAATTTTATAATATTTTACTTAAAGATCAAATTATTTCAAACAATTATGGAAGGTCATTATGTCAAACAATATTTAAAATTACACAATGACATTGAAATAGCCCTTTAGTGTAGCACATTCAAGTAAAATTATACTACTACTAAGCCACATGGCCGACTCACTCACTGACATTAATGTTTACCCACTTCTAGATGAGCTAGAAACTTGAAATTTGGCATACTTATAGCTTTTAGCCTGTAACCGACGGGAAAGTTCCAAAAAGTTAAACATTTTAATTTTCAACCCCTGAAAAAAAAATCAAAATGGCGGAGCAACTTTAAAGTCGGTGCGGACATTTCTTTGGAGGTATTTTGTGGCTATCAAAAAACGGATCTGGAATTATATTAGTTCACATCCACTTGCAAAGAAAACTCATTGGGGATTTGGGGATGTAGCCCCCAAAGAGAAAAGCGAGTCTTTATGTATAAAGTTGAAAGTTATTTAATTGCTTAACTCCCTTTACCGTTGACTGAACAAACGATTGTAGAAGTTGACTAAAATTATTTACTCTTATACTTTTTTTTTTGTTTCGTGATTTACCGGATAAGTAAGAAATAACGTGATCAGTGTACATTTGGCTTTAGATTTGTATATTTACATTCAGGTTGGTCCTGGAATTGGTTGCTAACATTTATTGTATTTATGGCCCTTAGTGATTCCCAACGTGAATTCAAATATTTGTGAATTAAAGAGTTCCTTTAACAAGAGATACTAATCACTCCAGCATAGAAATGATTGCTTTAATATGTTATTTATACTCAGAAAAGTAGAAAATATAATTACAAAAATATTGTTTAGCAGGAAAATTACGAAAAATAAATTATCTAATATTTGACTCCTTAATATTATTTAATATAACTATATTAAGATTTTAATTTAATCTTTTTTATAGTTTATTTTAAACATAAAACTATATAGGCCTATGTAAAAGGTGATTTAGTATTTGTCATTTGTCATATTTATTAAATTGTAGCCTGCGGCCTCGCGTCAAATATGATAAGCAATTTAGATACAATCTTGAATATCTTACAACCAAATTCCGGTGCTTGGGTAGGTAGGTCAAACTCTAAAACAATGGACTTGGAACGTTTTAATTCTTAGCCAGTGGAAAGGAGATATATACGTACGTATATATTTATGTGTATGGCTCGAACCGGTCTATTGAGAATGAACTAGCCTACTTTCCTTATTCAGAAATACGTTCGTCTGGTTTGAACTTCAAAGCATTGGTGAGGATGACCTCAAATAGACCAGGAAAAGACAATTTAATAACTTTTTTTAATTATACTGTAATACATTATTTAGGTGTTTAAAACGTCCTAAAAGTGAGCCATTAATAAACACACATCTATTAAATATACTATAAATATTTAATTAGGAGTAATAAAAGCATCTAGAATGTTAAAAGTCTGGTGTAATTTTCTTAAATGTTAAAAAAACTCTTTTAAAGAGGACTTAATGAAAAGAAAAAACTATGATTTTTATACATATGATACATCTAAGTTAAAATAACGTTTAAATATGTTTAGGATAATATATACACTGTCGTATAGGTAAAATTAGCATATTCTCTTTTTATATTAAAATATTAAGTTTGAATTTCACAGACTCAACTGTGTGGTTTCCCCTTTTCCCAGGCAGTTTTCTTTTTCTCTTTTTCTCTCTTTTCCACCCCTTTCCATCAAATTCATGTGGCCACTCTAGACCAGGTGTTTTGAAACTACAGAAACCACTTATGTGTCCATGCAGTGTATTGAGAAGGAAATTTGAAAACATTACTTCTCCCGTTACAATTTTATATTCAAAATAAGTGCATTAACTCTATCTGAATCCATAATAGTATTTTTTTACCAAACAAATATTTAGCCTAGAATTAAATCCTTGCTAGGGGAACAGAAGCATTCATATAATCAAAGAATTTCACGAAATATGATATAGATTTTATTATTATTATTAATAAATAATAATAATAATAAATTTGGAAGCCTATATGATTATTATTATTATTATTATTATTATTATTATTATTTAGCACCGCATCTTACTACCCGTTCGGGTTATACGCTTTAAGTTATAATTACGCTAATGGATTGGGAATTGGGAAGGTTGTATTAGAGGAAGTGAACCCGTATTTGCGTGGAGGGAGAGTGTAAACCCATTTTAGGAAAAAAAAAAAAAGTTCACCTGACCGAGATTCAAGCCTCGATCTCCCCGTCCTCGACGGTCGAGCTCAACACGTGTAAGCGTATAAGTGAGCCAAATTTTAACAGGAGATGGTCAAAATTGTGAATGCACAGATATAGAAACACAGCTAGGGACTATAGGACGTCATAGATTACGATGGCATTCTTAGTTGCACTTCTGTATATGTGCATTCACAATTTTGACCATATCCTGTTATGTATGTGGTTCACCCTTTGGCTCCCAGCATTACCGGTAATAATAATATGAATCTACCTTCACTAGCTTCAAACTCAATTTTTGGTGCACAGTCATTAGGTTTCCTGGATGTATTTAAGTAGTTTCAGCACTATTCTACCAGCCTTTTTTTATTTAATGGGGTTTAAAAGATGTATTCATCACTCTTCACTCACTCTCAACACCTTATTTTTAAAGATCAGTTAGTTTATAAGAGATATTTACCAATTTTAAAATTTACTTGCTATGATATTTTTTTACAACCAAATAAAATAATTTGTGAATGGCCTACAATGGCAATCGGCTAGCCTTGTATAACACTAATGTAAATTTTATACATAGGGTTATTTGAAGCTTCAAAATGTCGAGGTTCGAGTCGACGTTGAAGGTCAAGTCTCCCTCTATTCGACTTAGACACCCACAGTAACCTTCGTATCTTGAAAACACTTTTAAATATATAGAAATCCGCAATGTATAGGCCTACATTATGAACAGATTTTAATTAGCTAAATAAATATGACATTTCAACATATACTCATATTTATAACAGCTACTACAGTATTTTAACAACTAGTGATTAAATTATATATTTAAGGTAACCACCCACTTAAGTGGCCAAATGGTCTAAGGCGGGGATGAGCTAACTACAGCCCGAGGGCCAAATACAACCAGCCGGTGTGTTCAATACAGCCCGCAGGATAAATATTTAAAATGGGTTGCGTTGTGAAGCAGCAAGTGTTTCAACCACGCAACTTTGGAAAAGTGAGTGATCTTATAAACCCAATTACTGATGAACATCTATCTTTCTTCTGTGTTCTCTCTCTCGAGAATTACCTCCTCACAGCTTCACTCATCTCACATCACATCATATAAAGCTTCTAAGCTAACTTAAAAACACACTAAGTTACCAAGGTGTTTATGATTGTTATGCATTATCTACGTATTTAAACTTATTAATTTCAGTATAGTATATGTGTTTATTATTTTTTAATGGATTTAAAGAATAAAAGTCCTCTGGATGCCTTTTTTTTCATTTGGCCCTTCTGTAAGCAAGTTTGTACATCCCTGTTCCGAGGCATATTTTTATGTTAGACTGGCATGCTGGGAACGGGGAGATTGGGATTCGAATAACGGTCAGCTATAATGATAGTGGTTTCCCTAAATTGTTTACCACTCTCCTTCCACACAAATGCCAAAATATAATTGCGGATAACCTGAACAGGTAGTAAGACTCGGTGATAAAAAAAAGAAAGTAGACAAGTAAGTAAAAAAATCGTCAATATCGTCAGCATTATTTGTTTTAAGAACAATAACTGTAAATTGGTAACATAAAATATAATATAGGGCCTAAAAAGCTCTTCATTTGAACTATCTTCCTTATTTGCATTAAATTTCTAACACAAATACCCAATACCTCATTATTGATATTCCATGTCACTAGAATTATCCATGACGAATTTATATGTGCAATTTTGATGCAGAAGATAAATATAAATAAAAACATATGCATTTAGATTTTATCATTATAAAATCATATCCTATGCTTGGTTTTTTCTGTGCACCTTTCTCTTCTCTAGATGCAATTACTGGGAAAATTGAAAGTAGTGTTAAACCACAATCACCTTATCTTAGAATTCATCTTGGAATTTAATTCGCATGCTTACATTTTTGTTTATACTTCGCTTCGTATTTAAAAACTGACATTCGTACACCCCTAATAAAGGGAATCCATTTTCTAAGATTTAATACCAAATGTACTATACATTTAATGTTTTTACAGAAAACCATCAAATTTCCCACTTGAACTGAAATTTATATTAAATAAAACGTAGACTATTGTTTATGAATGTTGAAAATATATGTACATTCTATATAACTAGCTCATATATAATATTTTTGAACTCGCACTTCAAGAAAATAATGAGACTTAAAAGTGTATGTGTACCTTCGTTTAGTCTGAACGGTAGCAAACACGCCTTGCATTATTCCACTATGGTCAGAGTGTAATTCAAGGTAAGAATGATACCTTTCAGGGTAAACTGGGTGTACATAGATTAGTAAAGAAATATATTTGTTTATAATTTATTAAATACTTACTATGCGCGAAAAAAACCCACAATGTATATGTATCTTTAAGATCCTATAGGCACAAAAAGATATTAATAAATATAAAATTGATTGTGGTTTGGTACATTTAATTTTAAATACCTTTCATATTCAAATAAAAAATAGTATATTGTAAAATAAATCAATAAGCCACTCCCATTATAGAAATGCCACTTAACAAAATAAACATTACATTATTGATTTATTTATCAAACCCGTTTTTAGTCAACTCTGTAGCCATCTCGAAACTTCCAAGTGAAGACATACAAATAAGATGTGTTGATCCTGAAGGCTTTTAGTAAGATTTACACCATTCTTTCTTAAATAAATTCAAAGAGGTTGGGTAACAAAGCCCAGACACCCCGAGATATTACGTTTTATATTTCTTATAACTGTTGCTTAACAGGTTTTTTTCCTTGCCCCTGCTGTTCTAAGGGTTAGTTAATTATTTAATATAGAGGATGTTTAAGTTCAGTACTAAATTAAAACCAAATCAATGCACAGTGATCTTATTCATTGAACAAAGAGTATGATTCACTTTGGTAATAACCATATGGCCCATCTTTACTAATTGAGAAAGACTAAGGTCTGAAATGGACTAAAACGGAAAGTTATGAAGTTATATTACTTTTTGGATTTGTTCCATGACTAAAGGGGCCATTAAATTAAGACACATTAAAGGCTAGAAATATTAAGATACTGCCTAGTACATGGTGTCTATATTATGTGTATAACTCATTTTGAATATTTAAATTAACATTCATATAAACATTTAAGAAAATTTGTTTTGTACTTGATTTAAATTAGTAGGCTTATACACTATATTTGTTGCTAAAGGACATATCTGACATCTAGAAAAATATTATTAGATCTACTTTCACGTTTTGTACGTCAATTCATGTGATATGCAGGAGTAACTTTTGATGTATATGATTAATACGTATAACATAATAATGATAACAAAGTAAAATATGATTAATGTTGAACACAAAAAAATATTTTTTTATATTCTTAAAGGTGCTCCAAATGTTTATTCGTAAAATAATTCAAGTATAGAAGAGAAGGTTGTATACGCCTCGTATGTACTGTACATTATTTAAAGCGTATTGGTGTATGGTTTCAACTTAGATATATTCTGTATTTCATAGAAATCCAAGAAGCCATTCAAAACAAAAGTTATCCAAACTGAAATATTAACTTATTAAAGTCTTAGTGTGTGCTGCTAAATAAAGCCTAAATATCAAATCTACATAATAAGTGATAGAGTCCAACTCCTATGTGTTAAGACTAAAATATTCTGAATAGCTTTATAAGAAATCAAACAAAAACTTCCACCAAAACATGGCTATCAATCAAACCTGGAGGACACATACGTAGTCATTCTCATTTACATTTTTTGCTTAATTATATGTTAAAAAATTTCGATAGAAAGGATACCTAAACTTAAAAAACAACAATTTTTCATATTCAGTGCTTGAAAAGTAAAATTAATGCTCATTAATCATTGGTGGCATATCTCTACTACAAGGTCCACCTTTTAGAAAGTAATATGTTAAAATAAATATAAGCCTTATGGTTGGACACATGGACTAAAGGCAAGGCTCATCTAATCTTGTTTGTCGGTGACGGGAAAATCAGGGTTCGAATCCTGGCTGCAAGTGCTGAGGATGGCTTTCTTGGTTTACCACACTCCCTCCACGGAAATGAGGATACATTTCCTCTAATTTATACATTACTAATCCTTACCCCACTAACATAATTAAAATGCCCATTGCCCGAATTGTTAGTAAATCATGTTTGAAAAATTAGTATACGAGTATGTGTATTAAATATATAAAAAAAAAATCCAAATATTTTATTTTTTCAAATACAATTTTATATTTAAGCTCTTGGTAGGCTTTGCGATGAGTGAAATGAATCATCACACGTGATTCGTCAGTTTACCTCTTTCAGCCCTGTATAGAATCGAACCTTTGATCCTTGACTGGCAAATAGACGCTCTTTTCAACAAACCCACGTTTTTGGACCAGGAGGGTAGTTCATTACTATCTAAAAACCTGCTCCAATGATATAAACCACAATTTTGAACCTCCCTCTCAGCCGGATATTAGAGACACTCTTAGGCCACCTCAGAGGGCAGTAACGCTGTTCAAACTAGCTTTATTTATGGTCTACGCTTAAATAGATGTATATATTGTTTGCAGCTTAACTCTGAATTAGAAAATTTTGTTTTTAAATAAAATTATTTGTGACCTTTTCTAGAATTTTCGTTGTTTATTTAAAAATAAGAATATTTATCGGGTACCCAATAAATATGATAGTATTTTTAAGCGCAATGGAAATAGTATTATAGAAGATAAACCCCAATGTTTATCAAATAAAATAAATATGTTAGTAAAGAGATTATAAATATGATCTAAAATTAAAATATAAATGTTGTATGGTGTATTTCAAAAGTGTCTAGCCTTAAGATGGACTCATTAATATATCTCAGCTACAAGATAGTGGGTATATGAATGATAAACATAGAAAAAACATTAATATTTGAGAAAATATCTTTAATTTTGGCAAAACTCATACGTAAAGTCTGTTCAGCGTAGGAATTGTTTTCTGAAAGCCCTTTTTTCCTACCAGAAATCTATTATATAATAGGATATTGGTAGGAAAAAAGACCTTTCATAGAGTAATTCCTAACGTGAATGGAGTTTATATTCGTATATTCAGATTATTTTGTTAATCGTCATGTGGTGTGCCAAAGGGAAAAAGAGAAATTGTCTTGCTGCAAACTTTAAAATGTTTCGATATCCTATCCACACCAAAGTGTTCCCCACGGCGTAAAGCTTTCAGGAGGTTCAACCTGGTCTAGGCCCACTTCAATTCAACACACACACACCAATGTGCCAGAGAACATAACGGTTACTTCTACACTTTTTTTTTCTTGCGACCTCTGCACGGTAATTGCTTAAAGTGATTACATCATCGTTTGCTTCAAAATAATAAAGAAAGTTCTGTGGATTGACTATTTATATATTTTTATTAGTGCGCATTAACGACGGTGCTACTTATCAGCAATTTAAGTTTTCTAAGCTCAAAGGTCAGATTGAGCAGAATGATGTTAAAAAACCAACCAAAAAACACAACAAAACTCCTTGGAAGAAGAAAGAAAAATATTTCTTTTGGAAACCAGATTCCTATTGTCACCGGTCCCCAATAAACCGAGGCCGTTAGATAAGTTAATCTGTCACTCGGCCCTACCAGTGTCAGCTTATATTATTTTCAATCAAGACAAATGCTTGAATAAATCAGTTGAGAAATACCTCTAGACTATGTGCTTGCTTTCCTTTTTTACTGCTTGTCCTACCACCCATCAACGATAATGTATATGCAAATTTAGTTGTTAAACTTAGTTTTTTACTTTTTCAACGTTTTAAGATATGCTCGAGTAGGAAGAAAGATTTGGAAAATATTAATAAAGATTTCCGGCCAAGATTAATAACAGATTACTATAAAATTGATATTATTTTATAGGTATTCATGATATATATATATATTCAATGGGATAAATGCATATCGCATGACGTATGACTATATGAGAGTAGTTTTACTATATTTGTAACTGCCAAACACAGTTATTCCTAACTGAATCTTACAATACCTACCAGTCTTGTCCGTTCGCAAATTTTCTTCAATAGAGTATGAATGAGGGAGGTAATATTATTATTATTATTATTAGCACCGCGTCTTACTACCTGTTCGGGTTATACGCACTTATGCTAATGTGTAATGGTAGGGTGATTGTGAGATGAAATGGAGGACCTACAGTTTAACGTGGGATCCGAACCACGGTGGAGGCATGGCATTCCACACATTCACAAGTTGTGATTAATACACGCCTTGTCAAAGGTGAAGAAAGGGTTTGGTAATCAGATAAATCTGTACCGGGACCGAGAGGGAGGTATTATTTAGAAGAAATAAACGCGTATTCGTATAATAGGACAAAGGGAATCTCTTAAGGTTCAAATCAACTCGTACTCCTTGAAGGAATTTTGAATTCACGCCTATCCATTATCTGCAAAACAAACAAGAGAAAAAAGACACCTTTACCAGCTTCCCAACCTGCATGAGTTTGAAACTATTAAATTTTGAACTGAGTTCAAGTCTTCATAGCCCACATACTAGGAAATATAGTCGAGCTAGATATATTTTACAGCTTATAGCTTTATAATTTATTAATCTAAGGCAATAGGAAATCGAAAGTTAATTGCCACACTTACAAAAGTAATTCACCTATTTCCTATTTACACACTATCCCTATCTTGCTTTAGTTCCATCCAGTCCACCTCATTACACCCTATCCGTCCACCTCATTACACCCTATCCTATCTAAACCTAGTTCTATTCAGTCCACCTATTACGCCCTATCCCTATCTTGCTTTAGTACTATCCAGTCCACCTCATTACACCTTCTCTCTTTCAGGTCTAATCTAATGTTATCCTCCCATCTGTGTCTAGGTCTTACCAATTCTCTTTTCTCATTGGGTTTACCAGTAACTACCCTAAACACGGTTCTAGATTTTTCCATTAGCACTGCATGTCCTGATCACCGTAATCTATGAGACTTTACAATCATAATTTAAATTACAGGTATTATTAAACATTTTTGGCGCTTTGAAAGTTTGAATTTTTTAGTTTTTTTAGAAAATTCAAAATGCCGCAAACAAATTTTTTTGCGAGTTGTTTCTTTATATGTGGGTGTCTAGTTTTATTTGATTTTTTTTAAAAGTGTCTGTTTTTGTTATTTCTTTATTGATATATTTTAAATGTACCAACTTTACAGAGTCCGTTAACCTCCGTTTAAGAGTTCTTCCTTGACTGGGTTCTATGGAACTATATTTTCAGCACCAAAAATATTTTAACTATTAATGTTACCCACTTCTGTGGCCACATTGTCCAAGGCGTCACTCTCGTAACAGACTGGACTGTTTAGGAGGAGAATATCAGGGCTTAAATCCCAGTCAGGTGTAGTGAGGGTGGTCTTTCCCAAATTGTCATTCTCCCTCCACGAAAATGTGGGCACACTTCCTCTAAATTCAACTGTCCTGATCCTTAATCAACTTGCGTAGTTAGTATATAAGCCCGAATGGTCAGCAAGACGCAGTGCTAAGAATATGATTAATTTAGAGAGGAAGAAATAGTAATTTTTACTATTTTTAGTGTTTATCTCTCTTGTTGTTTCATTCGTTGTTGTATTAACGTTAGCAGAAGCGTGACCAAGCACTTCGTGTCCAGCTTCTAACGATAAAAGTTGGAGTGAAATGCTTTTGATACAACCGTCCATAATCTTCATTACCTTGAGGGTGTTTGATAACTTTCCTTTATTTTCACACCTAACAATGATTGTGAAACGCAACATTTACATAAAATACAACAAATTAGTTGGGACATATAACCTATTGGATCTATTTTCAACTAAAGGGATATGTAGGTCTAGGTTTGAGGTATGTTTACTTCGTACTTAACGGCAATTGGGATAGCAAAATTCATTTAGTGTGGTTAAGATAACATGTTCGGAAAAAAAAAGAGCCAAAACAAACTCAATAACGTTGTTACACGCTTCGGTGGCCACATGATCTAAGACGATACTCTCGCACTAGACTAGATGGAGATGAGGGGAAAATTGAGGTCCGAATCTTTGTCGGGTGTAATGAGGGTGGTTTTTACAAAATGGTTTTCCACGCAAATGCGGGCACACTTCCTATAAATATAACCTTAATCCCTATTACCATTAACGTATTTAGTATATGAGAATGTAGCCTGAACGGGTGGTGATAAAAAAAACGTTGTTGGTCCTGTATTTAATATTTAGAGAAATGTAGTGATTCAAAATTATTTTTTGTTGATTATGTTCATTTTAATTACGAATGTCTGATTTAAAAGACGCACTTTGACATGTTCGAGGACCACTTCCCTCCATACGAACCACAATGATTAACCACAAAGTTGACCTCAGTAGTCTTGGTAATGTTCTTGCCTCATGACCCGATATCCGTGGGTTCAAACCCAGTCGGAGACGATGGATTTTTCTTGAGCGATATAAATCCATAGCACAACTTCCTTCGGAGGGGAAGTAAAGACGTTGGTCCCATGTCAATCGTGGAATGTAAAATAGCCCTGGAAGGTATGTGAAAATACATTTCCCAGTAAGATTGATAGGTCCTTTAGCTCTCGCTCATAGAAACTCTCGTGTGCTGATATAATAAGTCAGTTAAGAGAATAAATAAAAATAGATTAATCACGTAGATCTATGGATCACAAATGATTAATTTATAATAAAATATTAAAAATAATATTTATTATAAAGTGACGTGGCATATTGAAGAAATATTTCTCTCATAAAATTAGCATTGATGCACTCAAACTCACCTTGGAGAAGATCAAAGTCATGCTTTTATTTTACGATTTGAATGTATGCAAGAAACCCTTGTTCCAGAGGGACATCATTAATTGTACGATGCTTGCGAGAGTTGGGTGGGGATTAGCCAAACTTTTCACAGAACAGATTAAACGTAGAATTTAACGATAAATGTTTTCACCACTCTTCTCTTTTTTTTACTCCGATTAAAGGTTATGAAGAATAATGAGAAAAACCAGCGCTAAGTTCCCATTGGTAGTGGTTTTTGCAAAAGGGATATTTAATTCACCAGGGAGGTGGGACCTTTTTGGATTTCTTTTCCTGAACATATTGAGAGTCCGTATACCAACTATAAACTCTTTATAATTTATTTTTTATATTCTCCCTTTTTTAGTATAATTTGCGCCTAGTTACTATACATCCCAACACTTCTTATAACATACATGCATTTTTTTTTCAATGCGAAACATCTACCATTCAAAAGAGTTCGAATGCCTATATCTCGAATCCTTCCACCTCTAAACCACTCGATCATAAAAAAAAAGTAAAGTCTAAAAATATTATTTATAGCTGATGGCTCCCTTTTCACGCTTAATTGAGACTTGGCACAGATTTACGATAACCCCTCGCACCCTTAAGGGTTTTAAAGAGTGAAACTTCATAAAAGAAGGCCTTTGGAAAATATTGACCTAAAATACAAGAAGGGATTCGTGCAGAATTGCCCACACATAACAAAAACCAGTAAGAAAAAGTTTCCCCTCAACAAATACTATTTTATTACCCGTTTGGGTTATATGATTACGTGGTATTCATTGACGATCTGTGATTAGCTAAACTCAATGATATGGAAAATCTCGCTAATACAAGGACTGCTGAGTATTAACTCACCTTCATCGAGGTGTTTAGCAAAATGGATTGAGAACACATCCTTCTCTTCAAATGGTAGGTGTCGGTCTTGTATGCTTTACCGACATTTTCAAGCAAAGAGAACGTAAGACTCCAAGTTTGCAAACAAATTAAGGCACATTGCAAACTGCTTAGGATATCAGCATAAAATATATTTCAATATTACAACACTAATGACATGGACTCCAAGGCCAGCATTGTAGATCTTTCATAAGACGCTGAAAGGGCACAAGTGGAACTACTTTATAAAACAAAACACGTATCGTTATGTAAAGGTATAGAAATACATGTCCAGTGTCTACAATATCACAAATAGTATAGCTTCAATATAGTGCCTTGCAACGTGTCAGAAGCGATGTTACAATTAAATGACAACCTGTAGGACAAGTTGCAAACAAAATACAGTAGTAGATACAAACTCATTAGTCTGTCATACTATGTCGAGTAGTAAATTAAACATATTATTTCAAATAGGGGTTCAAGAATCACTGAAGTTAAACTAGTTTTCAATTTGGACCATGTCCTGTTGCGTCAACATATAGTGTAAAAATTAATTTATTTTGACTGTGATAAAAGTTGAGGGAACATCTTACAAAAGCGGATCTCCCAACACATACACTTCTATGACATTAAAATTGATAGAATTATTGGTACAAAAGCTAAAACTGCTATAAAGAACGTGTAAGTAAGTGGAAATTTTATCACACCATGTAAAATTTGTTTATCCATTCCTGTCACGTTTTTTTCCCCTAAAACACCAATGTTATCACATTTTGAAGGAATGGCTCCAAACAATACAATTATAAATAACACCATTTGACGAATAATGGGGAAGTAGTTCTCAGTGAAGCTATGTGTCATTGTTTATTAACAACCATAATTCCAGGTAAAATATTAATTGTACAACAAATGAAAGCTAATGACAAGTAATATCTCATCCGGAAACAATAACAAAATTTAATTGATTTATAAAAATCACTCGACAAGATGAGAGTCACATATAATACCCATATGAGATAAAAACATGTACGAAACTAAATAAATATAATTAATTACTCACCGCGTTTGACTTCCCACAGAATTTGTATACCTACTTAATGTCACATTGTAACTTGAAGCATACACAGTTACCTGAGCATTGGAAGTAATATTCACAAAGGATTTCACCAAAACTGTCAATTGCCTGGTGAATGGTGAATTGGACAACAATGGTGTCACCATTGACAAAGACATAAATTTGGTAGTCGCTTAGGGATTAATAAAAACATCGACATGAGTCTTTTTATTTTATTTTAGTCATGGATGTAATAGTGTAATTCCAGTGCTTCAAGGACGACCGCATTGTGTTTATTGTCAACGAAATGAGTTTTCCGTATTTGTGTTTGATTATTCGCCACCAATGGATGTTCATACCTCTCTTGTGATAACCTTTCGCCCATGGACAAAACCAGACAGTTCCATGCGTTTGAGCACATGGTACTCCTTGTAATAGCATACATTATAACAGGTACAAATCACTCATCTTGTGCGCCATTTCACGTGATATGACTATACGCGGAAAAAAAGTTTATCTTCCAGTACATGAGCATCTCCACCATTTAACATCATGACGTAGGTGGTGTGTCCTTCAGAATTCTTAAATTGGGACTTATAACGTCTATAAAACATAGCTGTTCGTCCCCAAGAATAACGTTTACGAACACAAGAAGAACATTTCAGGGACACCTTCAGCGTTTTAGGGTACTTAGAAAATCATGTCTCCTTCTAATTGAGTTAATCCAAATATTTCATCACTGGGTAGGATGCCAATTTCAAGTTTGGACTATTTCTCCAGATAGAAAAGTAAAGCGGGGAAAGGAATTCTCAACCCTGAATCAAGTGGGACAAGATTAACAAGTGTAAACTACCATCCACGATTTATCTAATTACACTAAACTTTCTCAATCATTGACCTTTATCCACTAAAATTTATAGAGACACGGATGGTCATCATCAGTAGGAGGCAAAATCAAATATTTCCAATTTAGTATGATATTGAGACATATTTGATTTTATTTTTTATGAAAAATATAGAACCCTACTTCTTCATCTAAAAAGGTGCAACCTTGACAACTTAAATTAATTAATATCCTTGCTATACGAAATAAAACAACCTATTAAAAAAATGTTAATATCTATCTGTCATATGTTAATGTTGGTAGATAAAATGTTTAGTTTTTTTTTTTATCTTAAATTATATATACCTAATCTGCCCTTACTTGTCAATAAAATTCCCATAATATCTTTTATAGTGTAACACCACCAGGCTATCATGCTAATATTCTTACAATTTATAAATAGGTTGGCCAATATATTTTTGAGGTAACTCTTTTTAATTTTAATAATAATAAAAACTAATTTTTATATTAACTTGTATTTAGTTTGTATGTAAAATGTGTAGTTATTTATAGAATTTAATGTAATTTGTTTTGTAGCATTGATTTTAATGTGTTTTTTATTCTCATCCAAGATATAGCGCAGCATCACTTCTCTTTATATTACTAAAGGGTGGTATTAAAAATGTCGTTAACGTTGATTGTATCACACCCTTGATGTAACAATATATATTTAGACACTAACAACTATCATATAGCTTCAAGTTTTAGTTATTATAATATTACACCCTTGTTTCATTACACCTTATGAACTTTCATACAATAAAAGAGCTGTGCTAAATAAACATAAATATTACCATTTAAATAGATTAATATCATTACCATCATATTCAATCTCCAAAGCCTTCATTCTACACATCTTAAATAACCATCCCCGTAGTATATGGTGGCTGGTACCGTGGATATTTTTCTCTAAAGGGGAAGCATCCCAATGGTCGCCAGGGTTTGATTAGTTAGGCTTTAGTTAGTTTTAAGAGTTTCCACTGGTTCCATACTCTCATATTCCCTATCACCATCATCATCACCTCATCTCTTCGGGACATGGAAAGAGCCTCCACAGAAAGGATGTACTATTAGTACATTAGTACGTCCCCTGGACTACGGTACATTAGTACTGGATAATCTTCCCACCAACTAGTCTACTAGTGATGTAATACAGACACGAATAATTACAATTACACATCATATAGCTTTGAACTATCTTAAGCTCTGATATACTTACCGTGGTCACTGCTTCAGTAGCTATACAAATGTATTGTTTCTAGATATTTCTTTTATTTATGCACCCATATGCTCACTTGAACACATCTACACCTTCAAATAAGCATAAATACAAATAAGACGATATACTTTTCACAATAGTAAAACTAAACAGGGAGCTATTTTGTAAATTTAAAAAAATATTATTAAAATCTCAATCAACCTTCCCCAGGGCAGTTCTCGGTAGCAGTAAGACTGTTATGATTAACGTGGAGGGTTACCAAAGTCACTTTAAAAATAATAATAATACATTTCCTAAATGATAAAAAAGAGGTCAAATGAGAACTTATATATACACACAAACACATTCTAGAGTTGCGATTTTCCAGCCTTCGATTTTGAGGCCCTCAGTATTATCGAGCCCGGTTCTCAATTTTTTTTTAGCACCCTGTCTCACTAACCGTTCAGGTTATAGGACTATGTACTGACTAATGTGTTGGGAATTAGGAAGGTTTAATTTAAAGGAATTTCGGTCACATTTGGTGGAGGGAGAATGGAAAACAATTTAGGAAGAACCACACTCAATGCACCTGACTGGGATCGAGCCCCGATCTTTCCATCTTTGGCATTCTAGTCTAATTAGAGAGTAGCGTAATGGAACACGTGACCGCCGAAGCGGGTGCTTCTTGTTGTTCATATCAACAATACAATATTTACTTAAACTATGTCATTCATTTGACGCTTTATTTTCACTTGTTCTTGTTTTGTAGCCGATGTTCTATTTCTAAAATAGAGTACTGAATAGTAAAGATATTTACAAAAAGTCTTTCTAGTTTAATCTTGACTGTTCCGCTACAATTACTGTATTCCTATTTGACATCGCAATCAGAAAGTGGGCAGATTCTATTAAAACAAAGTTAGGACTCAGTGTTCTGTGAAAATTAAAGTAGGCAAATCCATATCGAAAATTTTACACTCGGATTCCGTATTATATGGCTTTTCAGTTATCCTGCCAGTAATTCCGCCACTTTAGGCCGGGTAATCGCGACTCTGTGTATATATATACTAACATTTCATTCTAACCTTGTAATAATGCATCTTAAGAAACGAAATATAAATAATATACGATAATTTTATTTTAGAACTTTCCTACTACCCGTTCGGTCTATACTTCTATATATTATTATTATTATTATTATTATTATTATTATTATTATTACTAGCACCGCGTCTTACTACCCGTTCGGGTTATACACACTCAGGCTAATGTGTGATGATAGGGTGATTGTGAGATGAAATGGAGGACCTAAAGTTTAATGTGGGATCCGAACCACGGTGGAGGCCTGACATTCCACACATTCACAAGTTGTGATTAATACTATACGTCTATATACTAATTACACTAATGTGTTAGGCTAAGAAAGGTTTCAATTTAGTGGAAGTGTACACGTATTTGCGTTGAGAGTAGAAAACAATTTAGGAAAAACACCCTCAGTGCACCCGACCAGGATAGAACTCTGACCTCCTTGTCTTCGGAAGTCTAGTAGCGTGGCCACCAAAGCGGGTACAACGATAGTTTTAAAGTGCTCAAATGATATTATTATTTTATGAATAACACCTAAACAAGAACAAGGGTAACATGGTTTTAACTTTATAAACGCAATAGTTTATTTATTTAAGTATAAAAAATAACATTTTTATAGTGAATGGACTAACACTAGAAAATTAGACTGAAGAGCTGTATTGAAATAAATAAAGGAAAAAACTTACATAACATGTCATCATTTATATGAAATCTTGGCAATATGCCTTGCCAAATATATCCGTTTGGTTCATTAACGCCAAAATAATTCAAAAAATCAATGCTACAAACTGCTAAGAAAATAGGCGGCTTTAAACTTGTTATTAATCTGCATCATCCTACTATCGCATGAGCTCGTTGTTTATCAGCAGCCTACTAAAAATAGTAATCATTACTTGAAACTCTACTGTCACTGACACCGATAAAAAATATTTTAATTGCTTCATATTTCTAAACGCTCTAGGAATATTCGTGATGAAGTGAGACCAAACAATTTACTGTATCGCTGTCTAGTTCATTCTACAAGCTTTGCAATTTATTTATTTTAGCGGGTAGCTTCAAATACCTGACATCTACCTCGAAGGTTTCTATCTTTATACGTGTGTGAAGTTTTCGACTTTTCTCATTGTTGTAGGCTTGCGAAAATTAATGAAGTGTTCTGTAGAGCGTATATAATTAGTACTATTTTTAGCATACAAAGCAAATTAAATCTTCATGGCCACTCACCATACAAATTCCCATATAACAAACATTGAATGGGAATAATAAATACAAGGCTTTTAAGGAGTTATCTATCATTATTTACAAAACATTTGACAGGTATAATTTTTTGTTATAAATATATAAGATAACTATATTTTATTTTTAAATCAAATCCACTGTTTTGAAATTCCAGATATTAAATCAATGCTTGTAAAATATTTCTTTAATCATTTATAACAAACAAGTAAGTGTTTTAAGACCAGTATGCTAAAACGAAGCTTAAGTAGTAAAGTGGGCCAGTAGTGTGAGTGGATTTACAGTGTTGCAGTCATGTGAAAATTGTAGTAGTTTCACAGCAGTGTAAAAGTAGCTATTCATTCTACATCTTTTTAAGAATGTATACAATATCTTATATATTCTCCTATTACAGAATTCACTTTTATTGCATAGTACAGCCCTTAAGCTGCCCCTGAGGATCCCTGTTCAATTCGGGATGATGATGATGATAATAATATTTTTCTAATAAGAAACGGACTCGGACTTCTAAAATATTACATATTTAAGTGATACAGAGTTTGATGAGTAATGGTTCACCTAATATTGTTGGCTAAGTCGAGGGCTAAATTAAGGTCAAGTGCCGATTAAATGTGTATTTAGAAATCTAACGTTGAGTATCCAAAATTTAAAAATACATTATTCTTCCAGGTGCATGCTGGTTAATTTAAATGTTAATCCATTTTCCTGAACTTGCATCACTAGACATGAGTAAATTACATATAATCCAAAAGTAAATTAAGACAAAAGAGTAAGAATAAACACATAAGTAATCATTTATTTAGAAACTACTTTGAAGCTATGCAAGGTCTGTAAAGAGATAATAGAAAAATGTATCCTTTAACATATTTTCCCTCCAAACTAGTTATTGTGCAGTTGAATAAGACTGCCACTACTCATCCTATTTGTTTAATATAGATAGTTTTAATCGCTAATGATTAATCAGCACACTTACTATGAAGTGTAAAAATATTTTCTTGTGTCTATCCCTTGTTTTAGTGAATCTTTCCACCTCGTATTAGTAACGTTTGGATAATACGAGTACAGTTATTACGCTAGTTGAATATGGATCCGGAAGGTATAATTTGAGAGGAAATGTAACTTCATATAAGTGAGAGGAAAGTGGAGAAACATTCATAATAACCACTCTCAATACATCCAACTGATATTATAGCTAACACGAGAGTGAAGCATTCGTTATATGATGCGATTGAAACAATACGATAACTTGCTTTAAAGGTTAATGCTGGAACGTTTTCAATAAATCACCCTACTCGATTCATTCTCAATAGATTTGGCTATCAGCCACAGGATCCAGGCCCCAAAAACATTTTTACCGATTTTTTAACGTAAAAAAAATATGTTTTTCTTTCTTTTGATTCTATAAAATGTTTTGGAAAAACATGAATATGAAGTGGAGCCCAATTCTATATACGCATTGAATTATTGGACTCGTTATACAGAACTCAAGTCAAGACTGTTACTAGCGCTAGAGTGACTGAATATAGAAGCTGAGCAGGGCTAGCTCTTGTAAGCCCTCTCAGAGAAGCCACACCCAGTGTGAGATATCTCAAGGTAAATTCCCCCTGCTCTACCATTCCAGTACTAACTTTACACTAGTGGATGGGAACAGCCTGAGGTAGGCCGCAATACGATAAAGGTGGTAATTATTTGGGTTTTTTCGTCTGTGTTTTAGTATGAGTTACGACACAAGAAATAAGATGACGCATGAAAAATGATTAATTAAAATGAATACATTAGATTAATTACTTAAAAACTCCGTTTTCTTAATTAAAACCGCAAAAAAAACCTGGAAATTAAATTGTTAGGAGCACATAAGTCTAATGACGTTAAATTCATGCAGGTGGATGGTAAGAAATATATATACTGCTTGGTTTGGTAAAAAAAATGTGTTTAACTGTGAGTGAAGAAAAACAAGGCTTATCTGGTTTGTTATTATTTGGTGGTGAGGGGTTGTGAACAACGGTAGACTGTGATGATCTTATATATTTAAGTGAAGGAATTAAAACACACGGGGAATATGTAATTCATTTGGAAAATTTATGTATGTTTAATAATATGGAACGGTAAATATTGCATCATTGATAGGTTCCACAGATAAAATTTCAGTCCAAAAATACAATAGACAGGTGTCAAAAATATAGGCATATATTAGGGAGATTTATAGAATGCTTAAAATACTGTGATACTTATGAACTGGAATTAAGATACAAGCGCACACATCTTTTGTACAGTATGTAAGTCTAGTTAAAACCTGTATTACTTTATTCTTTCTGTTTGTAGACTTGTTTTGTGATGTTATAACTCTAGTGAGTTTTAAAAATTAGGAAAACTTAAATGAATTTAATAACATATATTAATACATGGCGAGGCAAAAAAATCACTACCGGTAAGCTTTTCCTGGCTCCACCAAAAATAAAGATCACGTTCAGCCACTACGTATTAACAATCTTATGAATTGAAGTGAGTATAAGAAAATAATTTAATTTAGTTTTACTTCAATTATATAAAATCTCATTAAATAGAGCATGTATCATTACATGCTACATGCAAAGCTAGTATTGACATTGGAAAGGGGTTGATGATAAATCCTTGTCCACCAAAAAATAAGAAAATTAATCAAATAAATAAGTAAAAATAAAAATTAATACTTTTAGTTTGATAAAGAAATCCATTTTGTATTTTATTTTAATCTTTTTACTTCCATGTGAAGACTACACAAGGACAGATTTAAAAAAAGTATCTTGATATAAAATAGTGGGACCTGCATCGGTGGCCACGTATAAGAAGTTAGTGTCATCTAGTTTTCCTATTCAAACTCAGGCCCTGTGTCATAGGGTAATTTTTCCCAAAATGGTTTTCCACATGTGTTTCATTAAAATATTCAAAATTTCTTCAATTATTTCACTTCTGGAGCGTTATTTACATTACCTTTTTTAGTACTACTGCATCTTACTATCTTTTATGGTTCTGCGCATGTGAAGGCTTACAAATTATGCTGATGAATTAGGGATGAGGAGGGTTGAATAGGAAATTTACCTCCATTTGCAAGGAGTGAGAGTGGAAAACCATTTAGGAATAACAACCCTCAGTACACCCGACAGGTATCAAACCTCGATCTCCCCGTCTTTGGCAGTCTATATATTGCGAGAGTAGCAACTTAGACCATGCGGACACCAAAGTGGATTACATTGCCGGTAAAATCACATGATAGCTTGTATTTACTTACAAATACAACAGTGTATTTCATATATTAGTTTATTTTAAAACATTCTTTTCAGTTATTCTATTAAATGCAAATAAAAATATTAGTCTTAAATATTTGAGAGACCTTACAAAAGCAAAACAATAAAATCATTAACACCGATTTAATATTTTGCGTCGTCATTAATTATTCTTTCTTACACACAATTTTCTAAAGAATTGAAATCTATTTGGGTTTCTTGATAGGTCTTACCTGTGTATTGATATTATATACCACCAATAGCATATTCTAAACATGCTAATTTGTATCATATTACTGACCTTCAAAGCACAGAAGGAAACAGGATTACATTGTTACGTGTAAATGCAAATGTCAACAATACAGTCAGTTTTTAGTGAATATAATTCAAATCAAAGTCATGTAGGAAATGTTAAATTACAATATACCAGAACGATTGTAATGAAACTATTTGGGAGATTTTAAATTTTTACATATTTCTGTAAGGAACAATTTTACACATTACCATGAAAATCCAATAAAATCATATTTAAAATATAAGTTTTAATATAAAATTAGGCCTCTATATATATATATATATATATTTAGTATCACGTCTTACTTAATATCCATTCGGGTTACACGCTTATCTACAAACTACACCAATGAGTTAGGGATAAGAAAGGTATAATTTAGATGTAATGTACCGGAATTTGTGTGGAGAGAGTGGGAAACCATTTAAGGGAAAAACCTTAGTACACCCAACCGGTAGCGAACCACGACCCTCTCGCCATCGGCAGTCTAATCTATTACGAGAGTAGCGCTTTAGGCCATGCGGCCACCGAAGAGGATTTAAGATGTCATAAGCATATCACTTCATCAAATATGTTTGGAGTTGAATTTTGAAATTTGTATATATTAGCAGATAATATTAATGTTACAATAGTCACCACAAAGCGTCAAAAGCGGGGTAAAAATCTACAAATAATGGCAGTGATATTAGCTTATTTAGCAGACAGAAGACAACAAGCTTACTACATATATTCAGAAAAGTGTTTGTGAATTGCCTTAAATCTCATCATCCACCTCCTAGATTAGTTACCAAACTTTAAATCATTTATGTAAACGATAACTCGTAAAGTTATCGTAACGTATTTAACAGGGGCGTAGCGTCAGAATAGACTATGAGACTAGTGAGACTAAGTCCCTCCAAACCTTCTATTGGACAGTTAAGAAAAATAAATACCAAATATTTATATACTATTGTAAGTTTAAAAACAACTCCTCGGGTGATAAAACTGACATAAATCTTTGCTGCACGGAGAAAATGTTATTTATTTGTTTCCCTTCCCCTATTGAGACTCGCCTCATTTTGTAGCATATATATTTTTCTATCTGTTATCACTCCTTTCAGATCCACATCCCTCTCTATCCCTACTCCAGGGGTACCACTATTAAACTCGAGAAGGAGCTGGTCTCGACACAATTGTCAAATCGTATTGGTGTTTAGGTGCGGGGTTAGCAGATTTTTTATTATTATTATTATTATTATTATTATTATTATCATTATTATTATCACCGCGTCTTACTACCCGTTCGGGTTATACGCACTTACGCTAATGTGTAATGGTAGGGTGATTGTGAGATGAAATGGAGGACCTAAAGTTTAACGTGGAATCCGAACCACGGTGGAGGCCTGGCATTCCACACATTCACAAGTTGTGATTAATACACGTCTTGTCAGAGGAACAGATTAATAAATCGGAATTACTCGTAATATTATGCATATAAACAAACAGTTAGATCGTAAACAATACTAAAATAAATATCTTAAGCTTATAAATGTTAATTTATTAAATTTAAATATAATATTTTGTGAACGGTTTTAATTGATTTTGTAGGCCTACTTGATAACGTTGCGATTTTAATTCTTGACAAGGAGTGTGGCAAGAAGAGGGAAATATACTAACTCACAAAACACCACAAACGGCAATTGGATAACCAACCCCCCTCAGTTTTGTTACATGAACATTTTTAAACAGATTAAAACACAAAATTCAATAACAAATACAGAAAATCGCTACAAATTTAACACTATCGCTGCGGCTCTAGCTGCAACCATTTCCCACTCCACCAGTGCTGCGACACGTGCGGCGATCACCTCGTGTCCCAAACCAAACTCAAACTGCGCATGCGCGAAAACTGCAAGTCCGGCCACAGTCGCAGATAGCTGTCGCAGCTTGAACAACGGACAATTGTAACTTAACATTTCAGTCTACTCTTGATCATAATACTAGCTACGCCACTGTTATTAAAACACACATATAGCTAAAACTATAGAAAATGAAATTTTTACTGGAATATATTACAACGTTTTAAGTTTAAATAAATAATTATAAATTTATTTTTTTCTGATATTATTTGTCACAGACTTTCTAGTATGAGCATTCAGTGAGCCAGTTCCACATTCCAAAACTACGTTAAGAGACTAAGACTAAGCTAGTTAAAATGATTAATGTATAAAGGTTATTACTTACACAAAGTTTTGATTGGTTATTGAATTAGTTTCAATAGACTAGCGTTTAGAAAGGTTTAAATATTTTATATGAAAAACCTCGTTTTGAATATATTTATTTTTTCAATTTTCTTTATTAATTAAGGTATTTAAAGTACAGTTTCTGAACTAGTTGATTATAGCAGCACAAAACTAATTGATTAACTTTTATATAGAACAGTCACAACATCCAACCCCCAGCCGTTAATTTATAAATTTGAAAGGGGGAAACAACACATTTTACCTGTGATGAATTTTTTGGCCATGCCAGGAATCGAACCTGGGACTCTTAGCTCAATACACAAACACTCTAGCAACTAAGAAAATAAGATCATTAATTTGTTTGTATATCGAGAATTTTATTTTAATAAAACTTTAAAATGAGGCACAATAACTTGTGGGAAGTAGCAAATATCCCTAGACAAGTTATAAAAACATCCACGACGTCAGCCCGCAAGCGAGCACTACCAACCGAGAGCCCGCCACCGTTAGCGATAATAGTGACAACATTTGCGGAAAGTGTGTCATGCGGTCAGCATAACGAACCTTCCGGCAGTTAATCTCAGTTTTCTAGACCGATACATTCATTTATTTATTTATTAAAGTATCTCCTCAATGGTCCCTATGAGACTCTGTGGACCCCATTCAAGACCCACTCCTTTACAGAAAAATCTTTGAGTGCCGGGAATCGAACCAGGAAAGCCTGTATTTATAGGGAGGAACTTTGACCACTAGACCACATAGACAGTCTTGACAAAATTATGTTTTAAAAAATCATTTAAGCATGAAATGAAAGAATCTTCAAAAATAACTAAGTTTTTTGGTCACTCTTTGAATAATTCATATATAATAAAACATTTGGGGTGTCCTAGATTCAATCAATGGAAGTGAAAAATGAAGAGAGAGCTTAGTTTGGGAGTCAAGTCATTTATTATAAATAGTCAAACAAGAGATACATATGGTTTTAATCTTTAATAAATAAATATAGACTACTTCATTCTGAACTAGAAATTATTGTTTTCTTTTGTTAGAAAAAGTTAGACCCATCGGGCTAAATACGGCGATGTATTTTGTTTCTGAATAAACTTGATGCATAATAATTTGAACACTGATTTTGTTCAGCACCGCGTCTTATTAGCTGTTCAGGTTATACGTACTATCAGCACATGAGTATCATTTTTAATAAAAACATAATAACTTATTTAATATGCATAGACATTGGGTGACGATAAAGGTTTATAAACTGTTTTGAGGGGGACAATCGACACGATGGCTATGCATCGACTCCTAAAGAAAGACAATACTGTGGCTCATTTTGTAGGTCCTGATTGAATTTGTCTAACTATATATATATATATATATATATATA
>CABFVZ010000952.1:210557-260126 GCA_902151445.1 Timema monikensis
GCAAAGGTTCGAATCTTGGCTCAGTGAACTGAAGGTGATTTTTAAAACTTATTTATTGTTGTGGTTTTTTCATACTCTCTCCAAACTAATGGTGATTCTTATTTGTAAAGGCCTACTTTGATTATAATATTGAAGTATTTTAACATATCGGGTTTACATATATACATTATATTATTTATGGTCTTACCAATTAAATTAGGCCATTAATAGCAAGTGTGTTAAACCTATCACTGATAGAAAAAAGTCAAATATCGTGTCAAAATAAGACGTTTCCCTAGCACTCAATGAACCAACATACAATAATATTGCCTAGCGCCTGTAAACTAGACTGTACCGGGTCAAGCGCGCGCGCTCAGTCGCTCGCTCGCTCCAGTGTGGCCACCTCCCATTACAACCAATGTGTTCTATTTTATATTTTAGTCGCTCGCTCGCTCAGTCTGTCCGTACCCTTACTTATAACGATGTTCAAATAGACTCATCAAAACTATTTTAACAGAAATATAAATTTTGAATAATTTAGAGGTCATAAAACTAATCAATGCATGTTTTGCATTATGAAAATAGTCTTTAAAGGTTGTTTACTGGAAGGGAATTCTTAACAAACAACAACCGTCCATTTCAAAACATGACATTCTTGGCATCACAAACTGTTCTAAAATAAGTCTGGATTGATAAAATATCAGCTTTGGTCTTGACATTGATGATAACGGAGGAAAATGTTATCGTCATCTAGGTTCCTACTTACACCCACAAAATAAATGGTATGATGCACCGTACATACATTCTCACCCTTTTATATTAATCATACTTACAACTGGTATTATGTGTGAAACGAAATAATTTGCATCGTATTTCATCAAATAATATACATGAAATAATAGACTGTATCAGAAGCATTTTATTTGTTGTGTGCATTTTCAACTCTCCACTTCAAACGGATCTATTTCTTAGAAAATCACACAATGTACGCACAGAATATCTGGCAAATGAAATTTAATAAAACTCTCCAACAATCAATCACCTTGAAGGTGGATTACAAAATTACATGTGAAATACACTTCCAGCACCCTCGGCAAAGATTCAAGTCTGGACTTCTCTCGAACCGTAAATACAGTATACTGCGAGACATACGTTTTAGACCACCCGAACACTGGTTCAGACTTAATCAAAGGAGTACGATTACAAAAAAATGTTGGCGAGATTTTTTCGACTCTTAAGACGCCATCGATTGTAAGATACACCTTAATTTGTCAGTACCACAAACAGTCAGAAAGCTTTGTTTCCAATAAAACAAAAGAAAGGTTAATTACCCTCTAGCTAAACAACTTTTTGATTACAGAATTAAAATTTACAAACAATAATATTACTTTATTTATCAGTAAGTATGTTATTCGTCTACTCCTTCTGAATCAATATCAGTCCGACTTTTCTGAGCCATCATCATTTTAACTATCCTATAATATATCGTGTTTTGAACCATCTAGAGCATTAGTCGAAAAAGAACTGCAATTCTAAGACTTCATCAGTTGTAAGAGCCAGATTTATAGTCGTACTTAGTGCACCTCGATACCAAACACATGACGACACATGCCTTAACTTTAATATAATGGGGCGGTTTCATAAGCATTGTTGACCCATTCCATTCTAGTCAAGGTAGGTTTTTATATCCATCATAGTTACCAGCCTTTGGCCTGGGACAGGTTTTATTCAAGCCATACATTTTCCACTACTGGCTTGCTAGGCCTGTCGTAGCTTCAGTTGACTTATACTTTAACTTAAGACTAGAACAGGCACAACATCCAGTCCCCAACCGTTAGTTCATCACTGTCAAAGTGTAACACCACATTTCAACATCGATACATTTTTTGCCATGCCATGAATCGAACCCGAGACCCTTCGTTCTGTGAATAGACACGCTACTAACTGAGCTAAGGTGTCGGATGATCTAGTTAGGTGTCATCTTGTATTTGGTTTCGAGCCACACTTGAAACTGGCCCTAACAACGCACCTGTTTTTAGAGACACTTAGATGGGGAAAAAAGTGCGTCTTTGAATCGAAGAAATACGGTAAGTAATCATATAAGGCTTTATTTAATAGCTTTACTAGAATCGTCCTAATAACAGTTAATACACAATATAACACGCGTTCTTAGTATTCATATGGCTTTAAATAGCATGCCCATCAATATAATTTGTAAACAAATCTGACTTATTAAGACCTATTTAAAGATTAGTAGTAGTCAATTCCTAAAACTTAACAAGAAACAAGGCTCATCCAAAATCATCATAGTCAGTCTTTGAGCCTTTTAGGGAAATGATGGATAGTATACTTACGTAGTTTTTAAGAATAATTATCGTTAACAGCAGGAAAAATAGAAAGTCTAAATGAAAAAAAGATATAACTCAACACAGAGCTGCTTGCCATGCCAACATTTTTTTGTAAAAAAAAACATAGAATAAACAAAATCTTTCACAAAACTTTGGTCAAAATTCGTTACAACATAGGTAGATTATTATACCACGTACTATGTGAGGCCTTTAATTACTTTAGACAGTACCGGCTCTTTCTATTTTATTGAAAAAAAGTCTCGAAGAGAGACTATGTTTTTACCCTATCTGACGTCTCAAAGCAATAAATAGTAACAAAATGTAGAATTATTTTAATAATGTTGAAAACAGAAAACCATATTCATAGGACTCTAATAAATAAAATACCAAAACTTATGTGAAGTAATACCTTTTGTAAGTTCACGCAACTCTTTCTTGGATAACTAAGCCCCAGAGAATTCTTTAGAAATCAATCCTTGAAACTATTCAAGTAAACTCCCGACATTTGAAAAGATTTTTTCTCTTCAAATAAGAGTGTGTAAAGAAAGAGTTGAAGTTATGGTAAAAACGTTTTTGAATACAGTGAGACGGTCCAGAGATAGCATATTCCTCATGTTAATTCTAGATATTGTAGTCGAAAGAAAAAAAAGATACTTTAAAAAATAATATTTTAAGTCATTCATGGAATTCTCGAAACAAGAAATACCTTTTTTTATCACCCGCTTCATTATTGTATCAAGGCAACATCTTAGAAGTGAACCAATGAGGAGTAAACAAAGCTAACTCCATTCTACTACCTTGTTTTATGCACTCACTCTTTCCAGAAGAGAATTTGTTTGCATGTTTGTTTGATCTTCAGGCAACAACAGCAATCGCCAATTACGTTCAGCTGTCTGCAGTCTTGTGTGCATGTGTGTTTTATTGTTTTGTGACTTATCGACCTAACAAGCTTGGTATATAAGTAACACGGTACAAACCCGCTTTGGTGGCCGCATGGTCTAAGCTAAGACGTCACTATCGCAATAGACTAGCCTGCTCGTGACGGGGATATAGGCGTTCCAATCCCGGTCAAGAGTATTGAGAGTGTTTTTCCTAAATGGTTTACACACACACACACACACTCTCTCTCTCTCTCTCTCCACGCAAATGCAGATACATTTCCTCTAAATTAAACCCTTCTCATCAATGAAACAGTATCGGAATACGTATATATACTATTGTTAAACCAGTTAGTGAGATGCGGTGATAAAATAAAAGTATAATCTACCATTATCATTAGCGTGAGGAGAGTTTGGAAAATCGAATGTGATGAATACAAAAATGTAGAAAACTACCCTCGTGAGTTTAACGTCTTAGACCACGTGGCCACCTGTGTTGGTCACGCCAATTATTATATTTGGTATAGCTCAATAAAAGCTAAATAGTTATTCTTATAATGTTTACACGGCTAGTGCGATGATTAGGAAAAAAACTGAACGCTGAACCGGGATTTGAATCCCTCTCTCCCAGCCATAGGCAGTCGAGTGTATTGCGATAGTTATAAATAGGACCAGGAATGTCAAACTCGCGGCCCAATCCACGATATTGTGCTGCCCGTGGATTATAATAATGAACCATAATGCGACCCTAATGTGACCACCATATTCTTATGTTTATGAACATCTAGGAAACACAATATTTGGGAGTTTGTAATAATCTGGGAGATTCTGGTATGTGAGGTTAGTGTACCAAGCTTGAACTCTTTCTTCGATAGGGATCAATTCTCGAAAATATTTGAATTTGCGCACCCAATATGTGCGATGTTAGGTAACACATTCGTATGTCAACTGCTGTTTTCTCACATGGAATGAAACCAAACTCCCGAGAGGTTTTCGTTCATGGATACACATTTGTCAGCAAATTATAAAATTGATTTGACACAAAGATTTAAATCTCAATATTCACACGATTGTTGCAAAATAAATTTACAATTTTTGCTAAAAAAATGGGGTTAGTTTTATTGTTTTATATAATGTAATCCGATTTTTTTTTCTTTACCAAGATACTAAGTTAGAATTAATTTTAATTGGGAATAGCCATTTTTAAATGTGGCTTCCTCAACGTTTCTAAAGTTCAATGTGGCCCTTAAGATCAATCTAGATTCACACGCCTGTTTAAGACCACTCGACCACCGAAGCGGCTGTTCATGTCATTATTAATTATTCTGATCTTACTAACTAAATAAAGACCCGCCTCTGTGGCGTAGTTGGCTAACGCGCTAGTCGTGTTGAGCTCGACCACTGAGGACGGGGATATCGAGGTTCGAATCTCGGTCGGATGAACTGGGGTGGTTTTTCCTAAATGGTTTTCCACTCTCCCTCCACGCAAATGCGGGTTCGCTTCCTCTAATTCAACCTTCCCAATTCCTAGATCCATTAACGTAATTAGTACTTAAAGCGTATAAACCGGACGGGTAGTAAGATGCGGTGCTAAATATTATTATTATTAATAACTAAATAAAGGAATTTGCATTATCATAAGAAAGGAAATAGGCCGAAAATTGAAATCTGTAAATGGACTTTGAAACTTTGTATGTTGGTGATATCGGTGACCTGGTGGTCAAGGGGTAAGGTGTCAGACTTCTGTGCTGGCGGCCGGGGTTCAATCCTCAGTCCCGGCACAAATTTATCTGATTTCCAAACCCTTCCTTCACCTCTGACAAGACATCTTGTGAATGTGAGGAATGCCAGGCCTCCACCGTGGTTCGGATTCCACGTTAAACTGTAGGTCCTTCATTTCATCTCACAATCACCCTACATTACACATTAGCGTAAGTGCGTATAACCCGAACGGGTAGTAAGACGTGGTGCTAATAATAATAATAATAATAATAATAATAATATGTTGGTGGTTATTAAAAAAAATATTCATGGGTTTTTATGTACCTCATAAATTTAAATATATTTTTTGGGTATTTCTATCTACCCATTACCCGCGTTATTGGCCCAACTGAAATTATTTTAAAATAGCTAAATTTAGGTTCAAAATTAATGATATCCTGATAGCTTGTCATATCTGTATGTTTAATGAAAGACATAATAAACTTGAATAAAATGCTTAAGATACATTTATATTATACTTAGATTATATTCGTATACGCCACCGTCGAAACATGGTCAAGGACAGCTGTATTTTTGCCGAGCAAAGATTTGTAAAACAACTGTATGGAAAGATTTAGATTAAATAATAAGTTGAGAAGATGACTAATATTTTTATAAAACCGAGAATGCCAAGAGCTATACGTAAATTCGAAATATCTACAGATAATCAAATAAGTTAACACTAATTTGGCATTACTATTTTAATCGCGTGCGCTAGAACAGGGGAGAAAAGAAAGCTAAATCCCTATTTTGTTGTTCAAATTTTAAATAAAGATTTATATTTTTAATAAGTAATCAAAAAAATGTGTAAATAGTAAAATCCAATATATGTGTTAAAAGCATTCAAGTCTACTCTCTTCGAATACAAAGATTCCAATCAGCTAGCTATCCCGGTAATGTTGAGTATCACCCCTCACGTCATAGTCGACAATGGCCTGATGGTCTGGAGGAGAGAGCGATAGAAATTGACATTTATCTTTTAAACTTTCCGAGGAGTCAGTTGAGGGCAGGGCTGAATTAATGGGCGGGCTACCAGGGCAGATGCCTGCGTCGCCAACCTATAGAGGGCGCTAAAATAATAAATGGAATAAATTGGAATGATGATGCCTTATAGCTCAGACTTCCAAATCTAATGCCTTACATTACAGGTGAAATGTAAATTGGTCCAAACCGTATCAATAGACACGCGGACTAAGCCGTTAACCTCGTCTGGTCTGATTTGTCGGTGGCAGGGAGGAGGTCAGATTTTGGATTAGAGTACTACTGAAGGCGCTTTTTTCACTCTTTCTGTACAAAACTGCTGGTAAATTTCCTCTTAATTCTACAATATTCATCCTTAACCTTATCGGTGTAAATACGCGTATATCTCGTATGGGTGGTAAGTCACGGTGTCTAAACACATAAATATATAAATGGGTCCCACTCCAACTCCTGTGGCCAGAGCCCTGGAGTGGAAATTCAAACGTATCTGTGTCTACCTGGACCTATCTGTAGAGTATTTTCTCCACTCCAAGCCACGCTACTAACCACCGCCAGTGATTACCAGCCTCTTCTGATCATTGGTACCGTATGAAGCCCCACCAACTTTCGTATTGGGGGGAGACCAAATTCTTACATAGCAGGCCTAAAGTGGATATATATATATATATATATATATATATATAGTTTCACGCTAAACAGTGAATAAACATGTCCAGATTTTGATCAAGACACAAAGAGACCCGGACATAAGAACATATGGTCTGAGAGCACCAGTTTACTATATTCCTCTCCCGCTCTCTCTTAGATGAATATTATAGAATATGTACGAGTATAGCTTGAATTATGCACAAACAACTTTGAGGATACTATGTTTAACTAGGGGTACTCGAACAAACATGGCTGAACACCAGTGCTACCACTGCCACAGAAACAAGTAGATCACCGAATTGAAAACGCGTTTAGGTTAAAACTCATTTTACACATGAGCACACTAACAAACAAATAAAAAAACTGTCATAAATACAAAATTGGGGGGTACAGGCTTGGTGAGTCCCTCGCCATTTATTCTTGTTTGACTCACCAATACACCAAAGTAAGCCTTAACGTAAATTATTTAAGAACAAAATGAATTCTTATAGGAAATAAAGCAATATCAATTTCAATACGCATTTTAATAATACAAGTATAGCAACAGTGAATAAATGATTTACGGCCCACCGGTTGGGAAACATTATTATACATCATATCAAATTTAGTAACTTGGCAATAAATTCCACCGTGTGACTTATAATAATGCTCGAACTTGCTATCTGAAAATCATTCGCCTAAAGCAGTGGGTTCTTGGTAGTACGCGAGGAAACCAATAATAATAATAATAATAATAGTATATATTTTGTTCATATATTTTCATGCAGCACTGTTTCTGGATTTTTTTTATTGCATTGTCAATAAAATTATACAGCCATGGCTCATATTTGCATGTAACCATTATGAAGGAGAAGAGGGGGGAATGAGGGGCTCATGGTATATTAAATTGATAGCTGGAATATGTATTTCGACAATTTAATTATGTGGTATGTCAATTAAAAGGTTTGGGATCCTTTGGTCTAAAGGCTTCGCAAGATCTGTACAGGATGCCAGAGAATTATACAAAAAATTAGACATTAATTGAATTTTGGTTTGAAAGAAACTTTAGCATAAGACCCGTATGATATCCACCAGAACACTATAATGTAATCCTACATTTATAAATGAGTTTAAGATTTATGTCTATTATAACGTTTTTGGATCATACCAACATTCCTATCGAATAAATGAATGCATTTTGAAAATACTTTGGATTTGGATTTAATTTTTTTTTTAATTGAGAGGTCAAATGAATCTTGGATTTTACAAAGAGTTAAAAATAATTCTTACAAAATGTAAGCGCTATGTGATGATATATGTATTTTCTGTCGTCCATGTCAAATACATATGTGAATTGTTTGACGTTATTAACAATTGCTCTACTGGTAATGAAGTAGACATGTAAAAAAAAGTTTTGATGATATCAAAGAGCTTGGATTTCTTAAAAACATATTTATAATAGTTTGTAGCTTCAACAATACCTAACTCCATATTACGGAGTAAGAGCACATAATAATATTCAGTTATGTGAAATAAACAACCATTTTGAATCAGTTTTTTTTAGCACCGCGTCTTCCTACTTGATCAGGCTAGACGCTTATGTATTAATTACGCTAGTGAGTTAGTGTGATAAAAGGTTGATTATAGAGGAAATGTATCCACTTTGGCATGGAGGGAGAGTGGAAACCCTTTTGGAAAAATTCCTCTCAGTACACCCGACCAGGATTCAAACCACAATCGCACTGTCATAGTCAGTCTAATATATTTAAATCAATTAAAATAACCTAACTCACATCGGTCAGCACGTGAACTAAATGTGAGGCCAGTGACCAAGAGGTCAAGGTTTGAATCCTGACCGGGTGTCTTGAGGTGTTGTTACCTGAATGTTGTCCCATTTAACCTTCACTAAAATGCGGGTACATTGTCTAAATTCTACCTTCATCACCTCAACCCCGTTTTGCGTAGTAAAATGTGGATAGCTTGGACGGGTAGTAACTAACATGCTTTGGGATATAGAAAATGTTATGTTAATATTCATTGCATGCAATAAATTCAATATTTTGAATATAAAGAAAGGGATATACAATTTATATTTGAAATTCAGTTTCTCTCCTTCCTCACTAAATAAATGTTTAACAGAAATATTTATGGGTTGAAGGGGCGCCAAATTATGAGCCTGCCCGGAGCGCCCATATGTCTCGGTCCGGACTGGGCTGATGGTCAAAGTAGTGATTATCTATCAAAGCTCTAGGTAAATCCGTTGTTTCTCAATAACTAACACTACATAAAAGAGCCGAGTAAAAAAATCGTCTGTATATATTACTGAGGAAAACAATCCATTTAGAGTTTAAGTTGAACTCAAATTAAAAATTCATCTTGTCGCTTGTGTGAGGGAAGGGGTTACTTCATTAAAGAGATTCAACAGGGAATAAGTTGAAAAAAGGGGGAGAGGTTTTCGTCTTCCTCTTTAATAGTCAGTTAGCTCCCTATTCCCTTGTTCATTTGTTTCTTCGTCTTTACGAAGCTGCTTGTTTATTATTATATTATTTTAGTTTAATCACTTAAAATATGATAGTAGAGACTTTAAAGTTAATCGCCGAACTTACAAAAAATGTACTTCACCTATCCCTATTTTGAGCTAGTTCTATCCAGTCCACCTCACTACACCCTATCCCCATCTTGAGCTAGTTCTGTCCAGTCCACCTCACTACACCCTATCCCCATCTTGAGCTAGTTCTATCCAGTCCACCTCACTACACCCTATCCCCATCCTGAGCTAGTTCTATCCAGTTCACCTCATTACACTCTATCCCTATCTTGAGCTAGTTCTATCCAGTCCACCTCATTACACTCTATCCCCATCTTGAGCTAGTTCTATCCAGTCCACCTCATTACACTCTATCCCTATCTTGAGCTAGTTCTATCCAGTCCACCTCATTACACTCTATCCTTATCTTGAGCTAGTTCTATCCAGTCCACTTCAATACATTCTATCTCTTTCAGGCCCATTCTAATGTAATCCTCCCAGCTTCACCTAGGTCAATAATCCCTTCCCATTGGGTTTGCCAGTCAGTACCTTGAACGTGGTTCTAGATTCTCCCATTCGCACTGCATGTTCTGCCCACCGCAACATGCGATATTTGATTATCCTAACAATATCTAGCGATGATTGCAGGATACGTACTATGTAACTCATAATTTTGTGATCTCCTCCACTCTCCATTATATTCTTCACGTTAAGAACCAAACATTTTTCCTAAGTGGTCTAAATTTGTTTTCTAAAATCAAAATATCTTCTCGTAATTTTTGTGTGTGGCTTTTCGCTTTCTTTCCACATAAGTGTAGGTACATTTCGTTCAAATAATATTTTTTTCCTACTTCGTTTGTTTCCTTATGATACTATCCTGAATGCATTAACATGGCAAAACATTACCCAAGACAAAAATATTGGATTATTTGTCTGTAAAGGGCAAATCGGAACACAAACTTAACAGAAAAAAACAACCAAATAGAGCTTAATAAGGAAATAGTTTTAAAAAAATCCCTCCTATATGTTAGGCTAGGTAGAGGGCTACATAATCATATTTAAGTATTTTGTTTTAAAGATTCTCTTTATTTTCTAAATAATCAGTAATATATAAAAGTTCACAAGAAACATTAACAATTCAAATTAGTTTCCTTAGGTCTTTCAGAAACACACATATATAAGTTATACCTACAGCAAGAACTGTATAGAACTATTTACTATACATCTCTTTAGAAAAAAAAATTTAAAACAAATAAATTGGTATTAATACTGTTTAATTAATTGACTAGCTATTTTATTTAATCATATATTAAAAAAGTTTTGATATGTTTAGAATTGAAATTGGTTCAACAGACAGACTGAGCTAATATGTCGGACACTGTAAAATATATTACGGGTACAAAATTTTCAAGTTTTTAGGCAAACACATTATTTTACTTAAGTCTACGTTCACAAGAATGAAATCTTTTAAAAACTCATGGCCTGAATACATTTCCATGGGGTCCTCTGTATCCCGTAGATAATATTTAGGTTAAGATATATCACCAATAATAATTAAAACCTCAATTACATCAATAAAATCCACTTTACAAAACTTATCTTCGTTCATATTTAAGTAAACCTAATAATTTTCCTCATAGTAATAAACAGGGCCCAGATTTTGATGACATGTCATCTTTTTTTTAGTACATCACAGACACAATGCTTATGTGCACATAAATTCTTTTCACGATCTCCTGGTTGTAGAAATGTGTATTTTATAGTTTTTTTTGTCATTTGGGAATTTAAGGTCAAATTTTATTGGTTTACGTCATTTTTTAGTAATTCTTATGCATTTTGGAGTTTTCTTAAGCTATAAACTAAACAAATAACCTTTAGTTAATTTTAGGTTAAGCATCAGAATAAAACTAAAATTATTCTTAGTCTTTCACCAATATATAATTTTTAATAGTCCTAAATAAAAGGTACAAATACATCTATAATTGCACTACATGGTTTAAGACCACAATTTAAATCAGTCAGTTTTAATTACGGGGCTACGGAAATTCGGCGAGCACTTGATGAAATAAATAAATGTCTCACAGATTATATTAAGGAACTTGTACTAAAGCATTTTATAAAATATAGATAAAACTTGATTATTTCTGTCCACACACAGTATTTATTTATATTAATAAGTAGTTCAATAATAATAAAATTTACAGGTTATGTATTCAAAGATGTTTATTTCTCCCAAGAAGTTTTGAAGCCGGTCGTAATATTCTTACCCTAATATGATATAGCTGAAGAAATTAAAAGTTTATAGGAAGTGTACCCGCATTTGTGTAGAGCTAGAGTTGGGAAGAGAATATGAAAAAACACTCTCCGCAAGCCCGATTAGGATTCAAACCTAAATCACCGTTAAACTGGATTAGTTGAGCCTAACATTTAGTCCATGTACCCAAATTTTCTCATTTCTTGGAAATTGGTGGAAGTGTAATATCAAAAATGATTCAGCCAAATAAAATCATGGTTTCACAACAAAAATATATTTTCTGGTTTAGTGGAATCAAAGAGCCTTTTAAAAAAAAACATATCCTAGTGTTATCTGAAAAATGTAACATGTCTATTTTATTATTATTATTATTATTTAACTTAAAATTTTATGCTAATTCTGTATGCAAACATTCTATTCAAGCTAGCTCTTAAATATTTCAATTTCTTTTATGAAAATATAGAAGGATGCAATAAGAAGTAAATATCTATAATACATAGCACACCTAAGCACCCTATCGATGGTCTCACATATACAGGCGTTAGTCTCCTATAGTTGTATTGGCCGGTGAAAGAATGTATGAGGTTTGAATCGCGAACGAGTGTAGTGAGTTTATTTTTCTAAAGACTTACCCAAATCCTTGAAACAAATATGAGTATATTTCTTATACATTCTATCTACCTTGTTAGTGTATATACGCGGAGATCCCAGATGGGTAGTATGATCTTATACCTGTTTGATTAATAAATATATTAATAATATAACTATTACAAACAAAATAATAGTATTATTAAATACTAATTATGCCAGTAACAAAGATAATAATGATAATAATAATAATAATAAAATAATATTAATAGCCAAGATAATATATAAACTATAAATACATTTTACAATAACGATATATTTACTCTTTTATTTTTCCACAGCGTCTTATCACCTATCTGGGCTATTTGCATTTGAATTACATTATTTGGGTAGTAATGAAGGTAGATTTTAAAGGAAATTTACCCTCATTTGCGCAAGGGGAGGTTGTAAATAACTCAAAAATTAGTGAACCTGACCAGGACTTGAACCCCAACCTCCCAAACACTGGCAAACCAGACAAGATTTAACCTGACATTTCATCCACGTGCCTAACAATGTGAAAAATAAACATTTAATAAGAGTAGATAGAATAATAGTCGCAATATGGTATTTACTAGAGACACTCGGTGATTTTACTATATGGAGATGATAAAAAATAATATATCAATAGTAGAATCACGTATAAATCTAACGGGTAGTAAGACACGGTGCTATAAATTTAAAATAAATTTGCAATGCCCTTGGAATTAGAATGAATAAATTGGTCGTTTTTGATAAAGGTCTGGGAAAGATATTTGGGTCTAAGAGGGACGAACAAATAGGACAATGGATAAAATTACATAATTAATAACATCGTGGTTTTTATGTATCTACAAACATAAGGATAATCAAGACGCGCAAGCTAAAATGGTGGGGTCATGTGACACGTATGGCTGATGACAGGCGTGTGGGCAATATTTTAGTTGAGAAACCTGAAGACACTTTGACCACTTGGTAGGCCAGAACATCTGTGGGAGGATAGTGTAAACATTGGTTGCCATGCTAAGGATCGGAAGGAGATGTATCAGGATAGAGTAGAAGGCGAGCTTACGTTTTGCCAGCCATGAACTTTCCAAGTTCTTCAAGGCTAGAGAATTAGTTAAAGTAACAAATATAAATAGACACAAGGAAACCAAATGTCTCTTAAAAATGTCCAAACTAGCTTCTTTTTTTTTTTTTTTCAAAATAAAAGGCCATAAAGCACATAGATTTCAGAGGAAGTACACTTATTAAATAATAAAAATTGATAGCATTAGTTTTTCAATCTATCATGAAAGTTTATTTCTCTAGCGAGTTGTTTGACTTGACGTCAATAAGCAGAAATATCAGCTATCAAGTGGGCCACAGGTTTGATTAGAATTTTAGTGACCTAGTGTTATAAGATTAATTGATCAAACTTTATGTAATTAGCTACTAGCGTAAATATAGTATATCAAAAAACTATTTTCTGTTATTTTAAATAGAGGTTTTAGTTCTGTTAGAAACAAAAAAGAGGAATCAGGCGGGCAAGTTATAAAGATCTGATGTAGAAAAACTGACAGTGAGTGTAATAATATTATCAAATTAAAAGTTTAAAAAGTGTTGCTGCCCTAGAGTGCTCACAGGATGATGAGGGAAACATTAATCCAGAGAAACATTGGGCAAGTATCAAGAATAATATTAGAGTAAAGTAGGTATTTGCAAAAAGAGCAGGAAGAAACCCATGTTTGAAAAAGAATGTTCAAAATCAACAGAGGAGAGAAGAGAAGCAAAATTACATTGGTTAGAGAAGCCTAATGAAATGAACTTAGATACATTTAGCAATTCAAAAAGGAAAGCCAGTACCATCTTCGGAAACAAAAGGCGAGTATTAAAAGGATAACTTTAGCGGTTATAACTAAATAGCAAAAATAAGAAATAAATTAACTTTATCTAGGTGTAAATGTATGTAGGAAAAGTTATCAGGCTAGGGCCAATTTAGGGAAAGATGATAGGCTGATGGCAGATACGAGCTAGGCTTTGAGTAGATGGAACGATCACTTCAGACATATTTTGAATGCTCCTGAGAGATATGGATTGGGTGAGATTATCAAAATACATACTTCTGAAACACTAGTCCTAGAGCCAAATATTAGTGAAGTCAAAGAAGTTGAATAACCATAAATCTTCAGGTATGAATTCAATTCCATCAACGTTAATAAAAGGAGGTGGTGAAAAGTTAGTAAAAGAAATTATAAACTGCAATGACTGGAAGGAATGTATTATAATACTCATTTTCAAAAAAGGGAGATAAAACATTGTAAAATGACTAGAAAGGTATCTGACTACTACCAACATGCTATAAAATTGTATATGACATAATTTTAATTAAATTGACCACATATGCTGAGGAAATATTTGGAGATCTTCAGTGTGTATTCAAACGAAATATATCAACAACGGATCATATTTGTACCAGTCGGCAAATATTAGTTCATATTGGTTCATCAATTATACAAACATTTTAAAAGGGCCTATGATTCATTTAAAAGAAATAGCCTATATGAGTATTTAGGTATAAAGGCCTATGATTCATTTAAAAGAAATAAACTAAATTAGTATTTAGGTAAGCTTGGGATACCCAAATATATTGTCATGCTAATTGAGGTATGTTTGACTGATACGCATGATAGGGTATAGGTTGGATGTCACTTATCCTACACTTCTGAAATACAAGACAGGTTGAAACAAGGAGAAGGATGCACTTTCCCCATTACTTTCTAATCTAGCCTTAGAGTATGCTATCAGGGTAATGCAAGAGAGTAAAGGAGGGTTGACATTAAACGGTACATTACAACTATTAGAGTATGCAGAGTATTTAGCTTTGTTAGTTAATAGTAATGAAGCAGTTGCAAGAAGCGCAGAAATTGTATTATAGGCTAGTAAGGAAATAGGTTTATAAGTGAACGCTGAAAATACTAAGTATATGATAACACAGAGAACACAGATTGAGGACGATAATTTAGATAGTACAGCAAACAACATATCATTTGATAGGGTTAATGAATTCAAATATTTAGGAACAATTTTAACTAGGGATAGAAATTGGAATTTAGGACAATAATAGATTTGGGCAGTTGTTGTCATTTCGACTGATGTTCAGGAATGTAAGACTTCGAATATACTAAACAATAATTTACCGGTTGTTCTCTATAGATGTGAAACGTGGTCTCTCAACTTGCATGACAAAAACCAATTTAGTCTACTAAAAAAAGGTGCTTAGGAAGATAGTTGGTCTAAAAAGGGATGAAGCTACTGCATTGTGTAGGAGGTTACACAATGATGAGTTACATACCCTGTACTTATCACAAGATATTGTTAAGATAATCCAGTCTCGTAGATCACGGTGGGCAGGACATGCAGTGCGAATAGAAAATTCTACAACCTTGTCCGGGGTACCGAATGGCAATTTCAATGGGAAGAAACCATTGGGAAGACCTAGACGCAGATAGGAGGATAACATTAGATTAGACCTGAAAGAGATAGGGTGTAGTGAGGGGGACTGTAAAGAACCAGTTCAAGATAGAGACAGGGTGTATTGAGGTGGACTGGCTATAACTAACTCAAAATTGGGTGTAATGAGGGGGACTGTGCAGAACTAACTCAAGATAGGGATAAGTGGCGTACTTTTTGTAAGTGTGGCAATGAACTTTCGAATTTCTAATGCCATAGACTGTTTTATTTATACTATCACGAAGCAATAGAATACCAATCCAGTCTTTCAATGGTGCCTGGTAAACCGTTATTAGCAATCATTGCACTTAGGCCACCATTTATTTGAAGGGTGTTAGCCTCATAATGCGGTATTTATCATGTAAATAAAAATCATTCAACAAATTTCAAACTATCTTATAATGTTTTGTTGTGACCATGTTTAAAAAGTATTAACGTGTTTAACGAAGTCAAGATCTTTTTTTGACAACTTAATTTGTTTTCAGAACTACGGAAAAAAAGTAAAATTCCCCTTTTCATACATCTTTTGCAAACTTATACAATAAGGCTATTATTAATTTTTTATTATAAATTTATCTTCCATTTCAGCGTGAATAGTATTTTAAATTAACAAACAGCTTTTTAAATAAAGCAGCATTTCTAGACGCGTGAAACGCATTTTAATGCTCCAGTATAGAAACCTTTAAGGTGGGAGGATGTAGGGGACGCGAGAAAAGGACAGTGTTTTTCCCGTTTTTAAATCAAACCATTTTTGGTCAAAAGAAATAAAATATTGTTTAAGTACAAATATAGAGTTTAATTCCTTCACATCGTGACCGCAACCGTTCTTGAATATGGGTCAAGTGTGTCCTGGAATTTAATGACAATCTTTTTTCTACATTTAAATGTTTGTCATTTACTGCTGCTATGCTCTTGACAGATATTCAACATCTGTTGCTATCACCATGTGAAGAAATTAAACTCTATGTTTGTAAACTAACACTTTTTTTTTATCTTGGCAAAAAAAGTTTTGTTACAAAAACTGCAAAATCCCTGTCCTTTCCTCGCGTTTCTTGCATCCCCATCTTAAGGCTATTACACATTTTAAAAACTATAACTTAGCCATCCGCCATAACACAAAAAGTCCGCGACCAGGATGGCAGTAAGAGATATCTTGTCATATTTTGAGGTTAGCCCTACTACGCAACTACATCCTAGCAACGCAAATGTGAGATAGTTTGGGTCTGCCATATAAATAACTTTGCTTGACGATCTGGCAGTCTGGTCGGGGCGACCATGTCTCTAGCAAAGCCGTTCCTTCATAGAAATATTTTTTTTTACTTTAACAAACCTTGTATCTTCCAAATACTTTTCAATTACTTTAGAAAATGTAAATGTTCAGCCGATTAAAAAGTCATGATCGAAAAATTATAATTATAACATTTAATGACGTAGGCCTATATTGTACTAGGTTAAATAGTTTATTGATATGATTCGACTACATGTTAGTTAGTTATTAATTTAATCAAATGTCCCCTGATGCACATAAATGATTGTACTTTTATAACCATGTTTCATAATCACACATTATAATTACAGGAAAAGATGAGCGTGACTTTTCCTCTCCTAGCTATAGCAATGGACAATGGGCTTATAGTTATGTTAGTGTAGAAATATTAAGTGCCAAACTGATTCGTATTTCTTGTTGTGGTTTTTGGACATATTAATAAAGAAAGATTTCACAAATTTTAAGCACATTTTACTTTCAAATAAAAGAAGACGCATTCAACTTATTCAAGAAAGCTTAACATTGCGAATAAACCCACTAAATGTAGGTCTACATTCCTGGTAGTTTCTCTTACACGTGCCTTTATTTGATTTTTTTTCTCAAAGAGAGAATATTAAAAGTTTGAAATTTTCATTATTTTAAATATAACGTTTAATGTAAGGATTAATAATGACTCATCTAAGGATTAAGAATTATTAGGTCAGTTTAAAATAAATGTACCAACATTAGAGGGGAAAATAATAGGAACACATTAAAGCTGCTCACCCACTACGCGCTGCCGAGAAGAAATTTTCGTTGTCTGCTTCTTATGAAATCAAATAGTGTAACGTCCACCGCAGTGCAGCGGAATTTCCATGCCAGACATCTCGAGTTTCTAGAGAATATTATTTTCCTTGCTGCACACCGCACCTGTGTATGTTGTGGCTAGACAGAAGGAACCATGGGAGGAATGCGCTCTCGTGTCATTCCGACACCATTCGGATGCATTCGTTTAGTGCCGGCATAGCTCGTACTACAACACGTGTTCATTTGTGGTGAGAATTAAAAGCGTGTTCTCTTGTATTCTCACTGTTCATTTTGGTAATAAAAATGCACATTTAGTTTAAGGTGTAATTCAATATAATCGCCACCTAGCAGCCCCTTGTAGATTTAATAAACTGAGGATTAGAGGGAAAGAGTTGAAAACGGAAAAGCAAATGTTCACCATAGTATTTGATCCATTTAAAAATAACACACAACTTTACATGAAATTTTTAAAATAAACGAAAAAAAGCTTCCAGATGGATTAAACTTTCACAAGGGAGACGCGTTAAGAGTAAGAGCAAGAGGCAGGCAACGACGACACAGAGAGAGGCGACGCGAAGAGAACATAATACGAGTCATAACACAGACAGAGATGAGGCCAAATGACGCGAAGCGGTCCGTAGCGATCCAGGGCAATCAACTTTAGAACAAAGTAATATGTTTTTGAAAGCGATTTGACGCGACAAGATGGACGTCGAGTTCCTGATTGCCAAAATATTTCCAAGCCACAGGTTTTCTCCAGTTTAAAGGTTTTTTTCTCGAAAACATCCAGGATTTTAGTCATAATGATAATTTAAGGTTGTGGTTGACATTCCTGTATGCTCGACAAGTCATGACGCATGTCTTCTTAGCACGGGAAACGAATTGTGATATTCCCCCATGGATGGGAGAAATTAACATTTTAAGATCGTAAGTTTATGACATGGTGCTAAGACTTACTATCAATCCCTAAGAAATAAGAATATTGTTATTTTATACAATAGTGGCAACTAACAAAAAAATTAATGTTAAAAAAATTGAGTTCTCCTAAAAGCTATTTGTAGTGACCTTGTTTGGAGAATTTTTTAAAGATTAGACTCATTTAACAGCTACATTTAGAATAGTGCTCTTCGCCAGAATTTTTTTTTTTTGTAGTTCGGAATGCCCTAGAAACTGTTTAGACTGTTTTTAAACTTTTTTTTTTCAAAATAATGTGTTTCTAAATCTATTTGAAGTGGTATTCCACAAGAACTTTTTTTTTAATTTGATGTACATAGAAACAATTTGGAATGGTCTTCGCCTGTTTTTTTTAAAACTTAGATGCCCTTAGACGCTATTGAAGTGTTCTTCCAACAAGTTTAAAAAAAATTGCTTTTGGAAGCTAAATGAAGTGGTCCTCACTAATTTTATTTTTATCATACCTGCATATAGAAGATATTTTGAGTGGCCACCCAAGGGTATTTATTTTAAGAATATGATCCTCTAGAACACATTCAGAGTGATATTCGCCAGGAAATGTGTTGAAAATTAAATGCCTTTAGAAGCTCTTTGGAGTGGTACTGCCATGGCAAATTTTTGAAAAGGGAATGACTATAAGTTATTTGAAGTTTTATACTACAGAGCCATATTCAAGCTTCATATAAAACTTCGGAAAATTTCGGGCCGGGGATTGAAACCCATTGACCCCCTCAGCTACCTCACCCGTGTTTTCACCATTATAATCCCTGTATTGATATACTTCAAGTACCTACTAGCTTACATGATAGTTTTGATTAAGCCATTTTGCCATGCAACTAGAGAAGTGCCGCCTCGCTCCGCTTCGCAGCGCTGTGTGTGTTGATTAACCGCTGTTTGTCGCGTGTAGACGCCTCGCTGCTTGTGTGCACGTATCCTCGTGAACAAACCTCCGGAGGAAGGCGCATGGGCTGTTCCACACGGCGTGCCCTAGTGAGCGACAAGTTTTACACTAACAATGGTAAAAACACCTCCAGCTCACAGTGCAGGGACTTCCCCATTAAGGATGACCTTATGCAATTCAATTCTACCGCCTTAGAAAAATAACCATTAAGGTGGTTGCCTGGTCTAAGGCTTGCTAGTGAAGGGAGGTCAAGGTTTGAATCTAGGTAGAATGCACTAGGGGTGCATTTTTATATAATATGATTTATCACTGTGTTTTTCCCATACCAACTCTTTACTAATCAAGGTGCATTTACTTTGAGTCAAATTTCAAATCCCTATCCCGTAGAATAAGTCCTAAGAAGTTGTGTTAAAGTACTATTAAAAATAAAGCATATTAGCCTACTCAACCACCGGTGAAGGTACTATTTATTGCTCCTGAATACCTAGATGTTCCTTGTAATATGTGAGCACAGTACGGGATACGTGGAGGAACGTGTGCTCTAGTTTTCACTCTCATAACTAGTTTGTTATATACTCAGTTGTGGTGGAAAATACTAATCCAAACAATTTTCAATTACAGTATTTTAATAAAATAAAGTGTATATACATATATAAAAATATCTTATTTTTAAAAATTAATATTAATCTAAGTTGATCTCTTTGGTCTTGGGGTAAAGTTCTCGCCTCAGGACCCGATGTTCGTGGGTTCAAACCCAGACAAGGTTGACCGATTTTTCTAGATTGAGAAAAATCTGTAGTACAAACTCCTTCGGAGGGGAAGTAAAGCCGTTGGTCCCATGTCGATTGCGACATGTAAAGGAACCCTGGAAGTTATGTGAAAATACCTTTTCTGGCAAAATTATTAAGCCCTTTCGCTCTCGCTCAAAGAAACTCTCATGTTCTAATATAATCAGTCGATTAAAAAGTGCATGCTAAATTACTCGATTAAATAATTAATAATAAATAAATATATAAATCCTACTAGTTCCAAGCTATGAACTAGTAACTGATCATCGTCGAGAATGTTATCACAATCGATCCAACTTATACCTTTATTTAAAGTAGTCTCGATTATTATGAAGAACAGGGATTCTATATCTTTATAGGCTCACAGCACCCTTGTGAAGGGGCTTGGAATCTCATGGCACCCCTGTCATAATTTTCAGGTTTTGTTTTACACATATTTATTTTTCATTCAAAGTGGAATATAGCTGGATAACATATTCAACAATTAACAGTATTCTAATTTTTTAGCTATTTAAAATCAAATACATATTACTTAGGGCCCACTCCCTTACTGATTTAATTGACGTATATAAATAACAAAAAATTGAATTAAATACATATATATTATCATAGAGTTATTGAGTTATATTATCATAGAGTAATAGTTTTGAAAATATGTAAACTAACACAATAGCCAAATACAGTGTGAGATCACTAAAAATGAATAATACAAATATCAGTAGTAAAACTATTATTAATGTGAAACTTGCGATAGATGTTTAGAGCGCAAAAGTCTGATATTTGGTCTAATGGCAGACAACGCAACACGCATATCATTCTCAAGGTAAGCAGTCTATTTGTTGCTTTGGAATTTATTATTGCCATTGTTGAGAAGGCTTGCTCGCACAAATAGGAAGTTGAGAAGGGCAAAAGTAGGTATGTGGCCTCTCTCACTCGGTTAGAATAATCCTTCACCAGTCCAAGCCAAAAAACAGCCAACTGATGGATCTCTTATTGTCAAATTTAATGGAGCTATTTCGCATTGAGTGCCATGGGACGTGTAACTTAAAAAAATACACTAATAAAACACCAAACTTTCTTCAATTTTTTTTAAAATTATTATTAGTTTGAGCTAATATTTTTCTCTATATATTTGCCCCCCCCCCTCTCCCCCCCCAAAAAAATCTAGTGGCACCCCTGGCCGATTTTGCTGCACTGGTTGAGAATCCCTGATCAACAATGTTAAGGGTTAAGTTCATTTTAACATCACTACTATTTAAAATAATCCCATTATTTCAAGTAGACCTTGATTATTATCTAGACCATCAAGGCGAAAATCATTTATTCAATATAAATCCAACAAACCCCGTTCTTGGAAATAGCTAGAGTGTGGATGTGTTGAGTTCCTCCATGTAGATAAGTAGTTTGATATCAATAGCCCAGTTCCTCCACTTTTATTAGGAGGCAGGGGGGATTGAGGCTTAACCCCCCCCCCCCTCTGTTGAATGAGAGTCAACGGGAACAGGAGCTTGGCGCAGGAGGTTACATGATCAAATGAGAACAATTTTCATTACGCCTGAAAGGTTGGGTTAAGTTAGGTTTGGTAAGAACCACAATTATACATAGCCCTATAAATTATAGAACGTTTGAAAGTTATACTTCAACTAAGCTATTGCACTCAGATTCTTATAATCGCTTCATTGATTTGTCGTGGAGGAACCAGAATATTGCTATCGGACTATTTATAATCCCCTCCGTGAGTTGTCGTGGAGGAACCAGAATATTGCTATCGGACTATTATAATCCCCTCCGTGAGTTGTCGTGGAGTAACTAGAATATTGCTATCGGGCTATTATAGTCCTCTCCATGAGTTGTCGTGGAGTAATTTGACCCTCCCTTCGCCCCCACCCCCTTTTTGGCCAGGAGCCCAGAAGCATACCTTTAATCAGCATGTGTAGTCGTGCCTACTGGTATTCCAGCCACCCACTATTAGCACGCTGGAATGCCAGGCTTCCATCGTGGTTCGGATTCCACGTTAAAATGTAGGTCCTCCATTTCATCTCACAATCACCCTACCATTACATATTAGCGTAAGTGCGTATAACCCGTACGGGTAGTAAGGCGTGGTTCCCTGGCATGTGTATCCACGGTTATATAGTGATTATCAATACAACCAAGCTACTCCCGTTCTATCAAGTAATTTTCAACTATGGATAAGCGCGTCATGACGGATGATCTTCAGACTCACATAATTATCGGGTTGGGACATAAGGTAGTGACCATAAGATGTCTCGAGTTTACTGTGCAGTCAGTCCCTTGCGCTAATAACACATATTTTGTCAAAGTGCTTGTAGCAACAACCAAAGAATTATTTCAAATGAGGATTTGACAAAAATGTATCTGGACTCATTTCCACCATTTTCGGACCTAGTGGGATTAGCGTTCACACGTTTCGAATCCCATTCGTGTATTTAAAGTGTTTAGTATAAAATCAGAGGACATAAAGCATTTAGAGCCTTAAGGGACTGTGGAAACGCTAACCAAGGGAAAGTCCTACACTTTAATATGGAAATATCTAGTTCAACCATTTGTAGGTGGTCTAAGAACTTAAACTTGGCGAACACAAAATAGTTGACACTTGAAAGTCAAAATAAGTAAAGATAGTGCCTGCGTGGAAATCATGTTATTTTATTGGCTCTAGATTTTTCAAGTGAAAAATAAAGTAATACTCGAATAAAATGTTATTTTTAATACTCTCATAGTTTTAATTACAGTATATATCGCTTGTATTGGATTTCGATAGGTGTAACCTTCATCGGGTAGTAAACATCAAACTTGTCTTATAGGGTTAGCTATGAAGAGGTTAAATTAGAGCCAAATTTTGTTATACACTTCATTTGAAATTATATAAATTACAAATGTCATATCTATAAGAAATGTGTCGTAGCTTTATACTTTGTTGTTTTCTGTGGGGAAGCATGAATAACAGATAGATGGCATTGAATATGTTTTCTGCATTTCAATTTTCTCTGTGGTTTTTTCATCCTCTTTCCAAACAAACACTTGTTTTAGCAACGCGTCTGTTCAGGCTATACGCATGTATGTACTAATAATGAGTCAGGGATGGTAAAAGTTTAATTTAGAGGACGTGTACCCACATTTGTGTGGAGGCCGGGTGGAAAACCATCGATGCCCATCGATGTGCGCAAAAAGTACCGAATATGCAATGTTTTAGGATGTTGTACAAAACACCAAGCTTAAGGGCGGTATGCAAGAACATATAGTGAATGCGTAGTGGACCGAAAGTGTGGTTTCGAGAACAATATCACTCCACCTTTTAAACTTGATGACGCAAGCAAACCCACGTTAGTGTCAACAAAGCATCCACTTGGTCAAGTTCTTGCATACGGGCCTAATTTCATGCAGATCCTACTATAGTCCGAGCCTGGAAATAAGTTTTGTGACGTCAATTGCTAGCGTTTCTACTAAATTTTACTTCAGGGATGTGTTTATTTATTTGTAATTGTGGTAAATAGTTTTCAAAATGGTTGACACTTAAATATGTCAATAGGTCAACTCGATGAAGGTATTCAGTATGTGAAGCTTTGAAGAGATCCGACGCTGTTGCACTCCAAATTATTGAAAGATCAATTCTTAAATTTGTCAACATATAATTTTTATAAATTTTCTTTAAATTCTTCAAAAATATGTCTAACTTTAATTTTAATTATCTAGTAATATATTAAAAACAAATATACAGTATGTATAATTAGATTTTCTTATTATTTATCTACATAGCACAGATTAATTTTCAATATTTAAATTCAAATTCTTCAATTTTTGAATGAAGAGCTAAAAGGCGGAAGTATACCCAAATCTGCATGTCAGTACACCCGTCCAAGATGCGATACGAGAGTAGCGCCTTATACCATGCGTCCAGTGAGGTGAGTGTCAAAATATTTAATTTTACAGCTCAGAGTTGCTACTATTTTAATAAAATGATTTCACCATAAGGGACAAATTTATTGAGTTTTTTAATAACTGAATCATACTAACCGTTCGGGTTACACAAATATGTACTAATTAAGAATGAGGACTGTTGAATGTAAAAGGAAGCGTACCTATCACATTTGCGCGCAGGGATAGCGGAAGAGTTCGACACCTTATACCAGTCCGTAGCGTGTATATCTACTAAGCTAAGGGTCCCGAGTTCGATTCCTGGCATGGCCTTAAAATGTATCATTGGTTAAATGTGGGTTTCCCCTTTCACAGTGATGAATTAACGGCTGGGGGCTGGCTGTTGTGTCTGTTCTAGATTGAAGCTAGCTTATAAGTCATGTGCTGATATAATCAGTTGGTTCAGAAAGGGCACGTTAAATACCTCAAATAGATTAAATAAAATGATCATGGAAAACCATTTATGAAAAAGAATAATTTTAATACATCCAACTGAGATTCAAACCCTTCTTTCCCTGCTATCGACAGTCTGGTATGACGCCTGATAACATGCAGCCACCCAAGTGAATCATTGTGAACATAATCAAATATCTTTGCGTCAAATAATAAATGTGTTCGAATCAGCGTGGCTTAATTTTTTAAGTTTGCTTTTTCATATATGCACAGGTCTATTATTTAAAGCTTTCACTTAAATGTTCCAAATTCACAAACGTTCCCTTTTCTTATTTTTTTCGAAATTGCCTGTTTTCCCGGTTTACTCCAGACACAAAAAGTTACTTATATTTAGCCAGTTTTCCAGGCGTGTGGCAACCCAAACACGGTGGACCACAACAACTCTAAGCAGGACTACAACGCGCCTGGAAAACAAGAGAGAAACGGGAAAACACAGGAAATTTGCCATTTGTGGAGTAAGTCTGAAAATCATTGGAAAATGTATAAACACAAACCGAAAAAAAATACTGGAATATTTGTGAGTTTAGGGCCTTAAGTTTCAAGCCTAGACCCTTTCATGGAATAAAAAAGCTAAATGAAGAAATAAGTAGTCTGAAAAGCTGATTCACAACTACACATGTCATATCCATGCCCGCCTTTTTCTCTCTTCTCTAAGCATTTGGTCGCCTTACAACTGAAAAAATGTCACCATCTTGTTTCAAGCACCAGTTACATGACTTCACAATATTTAATTTTATTCCTTCAATTAACTCTCTAAAGAAACTTTAAAAAATGAAAATTCCTTCCTGAAAACCCAGAAGGGAATTTTGTTTGAAATAAATAGTAGCAGTCTTGATGGGCATATTAATAATAAATAAGTGACACGTGGTCAACTGTAAGCATTAGTGTGCTCAGTGCAGTCCTATACAGGGTGGTTGTTGTGACGTCATACCAGTGGAGGGAATGTAGTTCCAGGCTCGGAGTATATAGTAGGTTCTGGTTAGTGGCTAATCTATAATTAAGGTCCGTATTTATTGTATAGTTTCTAGAGTCAGCCAACCTCCAAATTTATGAGATAAAAGGCAGTTTTACCCGCATCAGTGAGCGCAAGGTCTAGTGCAAGGGTTGGCAACTGGTCGGTCGGTTGGTCGGTCTTTTGGCAGTTTTCAGTCGCTCACGCAATAAAACTACATTGCCATCACAATTCAGTCGTTGAGTCTTTTAAACAACTGGCAAATTGATTATGTACTTTAAAGAATATTAGAGTCTGACCAAAATAACCTCCTTTATCGTTCAATCGGGAATGTTATATGAGAAAACATATTAGTTTAATCTGAAAATATTTGTTTTTTACATTTCTTTTAGCACTGCGTCCTACTACCCATTCGGTTTATACGCTTACATTTTATTATTCTATCCTTTCTTCTAGAAGAGTGGGGGCATGGATAAGGATACAGCCAGACTGAGCACGCGAGCGACTAAAACAATAAAATAGAGCACATTGGTTGTAATAAGAGGTAGCCAGACTAGAGCGAGCGCGCTCGCTTGGAAGATAGAACTGGTTCTATTTTGCGAACGAGCGCGCTCGACCCGGTACAGTCTAGTTTACAGGCGCTAGAGAATATTATTATGTGTTGGTTCATTGAGTGCTAGGAAGACTTCTCAATTTGACATTTTTATTGTTATTGATAGGTTTAGCACACTTGATACTAACGGCCTAATTTAATTGGTAAGATCATAAACCATACCTGTATGTATGTATGTATGTATATATATATGTGTGTGTGTGTAAAACTGATATGTTAAAATAGTTCAATACGATAATCAAAGTAGGTCTTTACAAATAAGAATCACCATTATCGTGGAGGAAGGATGGGAAAACCACAACAATAAATCATGTGTCAAAAACCACCCTCAGTTCAATGAGCCAAGATTCGAACCTTTGCCTCCTCGTCAACAACTATCGAGAGCTATCTGCTGATCACGCGCTCACTCACTCGCATGCTTGTCAGTCTGGCCGAACCCTAATAAGCTTATTTTAAAGAATAAATATGAGATATAGGTACAGATAATAGATACAGTAGTGAAAAGAGCACAAGTGTCGTGAAGAAATGATGGATGTTTAGGACCTTTGATAAGCTAGTTTGGATGTTCAGGACCTTTGATAAGCTAGTATGGATGTTCAGGACCTTTGATAAGCTAGTGAGTCCAGTTGTTGTGGATCTCTTGGTATAGGACAACATCAATCGCATCTAAACTGGATTGCCGGTGATGGGCAGAATTTCAGTAGGATGTTCAGAGGAGGATTTTTTCTAAACGGTTAGTCACTTTTCCTCCATACAAATGTGGAAGCATTTGATTTAAAGTCCACCTTTCTCATAGCTAATCCATTAGAGTAATTAATGTAAGCAGCTAAGGTCGAATGAGAGAATGACTGATCCCCAAGTCTCAACTATGTTTACGGACTTAAGTAGGATCTAAAAACTTAATATTGCTACTAACATGCTCGTCAGATATTTATAAACTAACAATTCAAATGTGGAAAGATTAGCATCTTATGAGAACCACGAAATTAATGACAATAAATTGAAATTTCAATACTAAACTAAACCACATTTTAGCACGTCCATGAATGTAATTATCGAAAGGGGTCGATCTATTTTAAATACAATAGGCAAGCAGTTTCAACCATTCCTTCTCATTTGGAGTTCAACGCCCTGTAAGAGGATTGGCCCTGTTCGTTGTAAGAGTTTCAAAATCCAGATTTATAATATACAGAAAAATAACATGTTTCGTAATATAAAACTTATGTTTTGGTAACATCGTAGATTGATGGTAACAGTAGTGGTTATCAAGGAGAGGAATTTTTCTAGTTCATGCTTAACCATTATATATTTTAAATTATATAAATATATATTTATATTATATTTTAGGAAATTGATTTATGTGCGTTAATTAATCAAACTTTGGTTGCGGAGTAAGCTTATGCCCATTGGGGGAGTCGTCATTTACTTTGTTAAGCTGGGGATGTATTCAGTTGGGGATTGAACCTAGTCCACCCAGCATCGTGATTCAAAGGTATTTATTCATCCACACATCTCGTTTTGATGTAGTAAGAAAATTACTTCCAACAATTTTATCTATAGTATATATTATTAGTTTGGGGTAAGTATTTAATGTATACTCTTTGAAACGATTGATTAGATCATCAAATTACTTAAAACTAATTTAATACTTGAACTCACATGCATACATTTATTCATTGCTGTGAGAGCGGAAGCCTCAATCTAACTAATTATACATTTCTATCATTTGCTAGGAATTGAACCTGGGACCATTATTTCAGAAGGCAGCCGCATTACCGACTTATTAAAGGTGTAGATCTTTGATAAAATAGTTGATATTTTAACAAATACCAATAAATGTATTTGAGAAACCTTGTTCAATAAATAGTATCCTTGAAATCCATTGAAGATTGTGAAGAAAACCATTTTGAAAATATATTTAATAAATTTAAATATTTAGTCGTGAAGCACATCATATGTACACTATTTCTTCATCTAAGTGAAAGAAGAGCTCTATCAAAGTTTATTATTGACGCGGTAGTGTTTCAAACAACACATTATACTGTCAAGGTTACAGAGGTGGGCCTGGGCTCATATTCCAACTGGGCACACTTAGAGTAAATTATATACAATATTATGTTCACTCATCTTCAGGAAAGTTCAAACCTAGCCGGGGTCAACGGATTGTTCTTGAGTGATAATCCGTAGCACAACTTCCTTCGGAGGTGAAGTAAGGCCACATATTGATTGTGGCATGTAAATGTGAAAATACATTTTCCGGCAAAATTGATAGGACCTTTCTCTCGCTCATAGAAATTCTTATGTGCTTATATAATATAATCAGTCGGTTCAGAAAGTGCACACACGTTAAATACCTCAGATTTTTTTTTTTTTAAAGTCTCTTCAGAAAAATGCTAGTTTATTTAGGCTTAAAGTTCACCCTCATAACCTTAGGTTGTGTAGTTTGAAGGGTAACCATAAAAATATCAGCCTATCTAATATAAAATAATATATAAGTAACAACGTGATGCACGTATATTAAGTTTGATGAAATTTCTTTAAAAATATTTTATTTAAATAGCTTTTTTAGTATATTCAAGCTTATAACTATATAGGCCTATATATATTACATATATTTGAAAAATGACTTCTGGACATGAGAATCGAACCTGAAAATGAGTTTCAAGATATACTTTTTCCAAAAACATTAAAATAAATTAAAATAAACAGCTACCAATTAAATCCTACAAATTGTGTTACATAAAACTTACTAGCGACAGAATTTTACCTATTTGGTTTTTTTTCTCCTGGTTGTAAAACATAGGCATTCGAAATAATTATGCATTTCATGGTATTACGAGTACCATATGTAAATTTTATAGTTCCTGTAATTGCCTATTCTGTTGGTTTTTGCCTATCTTATTAAAAAGTGCACTAACGCGTATATTTCAGCGTTGACCTCTCGTATGAGAATACGTTATGGATTTTCTCCTGAAGGAAAGAGTCTAATTTCTTATAAATGGTAAGTTGTGGCATAGGCCTACTTGTTTGGAGTAGGTTTGAAAATCGACACTTGTTGAGAAGCTTCTAGTGAGTGTAAATTGGGTGGAGGACAATGGGAGCAGTGGAAGACATCTTGGGAGGATATTGGGAGCAGTGTCAGACATCTTGGGAAGACAATGGCAGCAGTAGAAGACATCTTGGGAGGATATTGGGAGCAGTGTCAGACATCTTGGGAAGACAATGGCAGCAGTAGAAGACATCTTGGGAGGACAATGGGAGCAGTGGCAGACATCTTGGGAGGACAATGGCAGCAGTGGTAGACATCTTGGGAGGACAATGGGAGCAGTGGTAGACATCTTGGGAGGACAATGGGAGCAGTGGCAGATATCTTGGGAGGACAATGGGAGCAGTGGCAGACATCTTGGGAGGACAATGAGAGCAGTGGCAGACATCTTGGGAGGACAATGAGAGCAGTGGCAGACATCTTGGGAGGACAATGAGAGCAGTGGTAGACATCTTGGGAGGACAATGAGAGCAGTGGCAGACATCTTGGGAGGACAATAGGAGCCGTGGCAGACATCTTGGGAGGACAATGGCAGCAGTGGTAGACATCTTTGGAGGACAATGGCAGCAGTGGTAGACATCTTGAGAGGAAATAGCATCCCGTTGCAGGAGAAAAGCTTTTTTGGAACGGCAAATTTGAAATTTTGTCCCCTACATCGTGTAAAAAAGTAGAACTAAGGTTTTCAATTTATAAAAAAAAATCTATTTGAAAATAAAACCCATTTCACTCGGGAAAATCCAGAAAATTATCTAGTAATTACCCGCCTCAGTGGCTAGTTTCGTGTTGAACTAGACTACAGAAGACGGGGAGATTGAGGTTCCAATTTTGGTCGGATGAACTGGAGGTAGTTTTTCCTAAATGGTTTTCCACTCGCTCTCCACGCAAAATTGGATTCAATTTATCCCAATTCAACCTTCTCATTTCCTTACCCATGAGTGTAATTAGTAGCTAAGCGTATAACCTGAACAAAACATGGTGCTAAATAGATAAAATCTAGTAATTAACAGCATGTGACCCGCTTCAGTAATTGAATGAGCTAAGGCAACACTCTTGCATGGTTTTTCACTCCCCCTTCCACGCTAGTGAAGACACACTTCCTCTAAATTGCATCTTCCACGCTCCTAGAGTATTAGCGTAGTTAGTAAAACATATGCGTAAAACCCAAACGATTAGCGAGATAGGGTGCTAAATAAAAAGCAGAAATGGGAATTGGTTTTAGGTAATAAAATAGTTGGTAGTATTAAATTTGAAACAATTTTACATGACCTATTGTGTCTTTTATCCCTTTATGTGCCTCTTACAGTGCCTAAATCCCTTATTTTAATGCCTGTATTTTAAACATTTTGGTGCCTAAGAATTTGCCCCCTACTTATTACTTTTAAATAGAACTCATTAATGCTATATGACTTTGTTATGTTTGAAATATGCTAAGGAACCTATGTGATATCTGAACATACCAATCAATCACGCTGCGCTATTTTATGTTTTCATACGAAAATATGAACATAGTCCGTATTCGTACGCATTGAAAATATATTTGCTCCTTTGAGAAATTTAGTTAATGTATCAACATTCCTTATAGATGAGTTTAATACATATGTTCCGAACGGATGGTGTTTTTAATCAATTTTCAATAGTTTTAATCCCTAATAGCCTGCTTAGTAGAAAGTGCTGTTGGACCAAAATTTTAGTAAATTTAGCTGTGCAAACATAATTCGTTTAATAATAGTCCATGTAGGCCTATTGGACATACAATGATACATATTTTCATGTGTATGGTACAATCTACAAACTGTTTACTTTTGCCTTTTTTCACTATTCTGTCTGAGAAACTTCAGTAATTTAATGTAGCCATATTACCTGTAGACTATTTAAAAACATGTTCTGAGCGGATGTCATGAAACTTTTTTTAAATTCAGATTTGTAGCTAGAAACAAAAAATTGTTTCTTCAAATTCATATTTGAAATTGATTTTTAGAGCTATTAACTTGCTTACAAGTGACTTATACCAACATAGTTATAACACAAACTAAACTGCTAGACTATACCATTAATTTATCGTTTTAATGTATTAGTGATTTGATTAATTAATTTCATTAAATTAGGTTAATATTTAATTCAAAATTTTACTTGGTATAGCAACTTAAGAATTAATGTGAATAAATCAGAATTGGAAAAATACCAATCATATAGTTCGAATCCCAGTTGTGTACCGAGGATTGTTTTCTTAAATTGTGTCCCATGATCCCCCCACACTGCTACATTTCATATAGATTACACCCTCCTCATCCCTACATTATTATTATGAATATTAAGATGGCCAAAAGAGTAGAGAGATGCGGTGGACGAAAAAAAACCCAATACTTTTAAGGAGGCTGCCTCGATAAGTGAGAAATTGCCGCGCAGACGATCAGTTCTAACGAATTATTTAATTCTACGATGTGTTATTTCAAAATAGGGTTCATGCCAAAATAGAGCCAAAAGATCCCACCAGGGTTCTTTTTCCTTAACAACCCTAAAGTTCAAGTTTTATTAATAGAAATAAATGTGTGAACCTGTGATATTAGCTCATTCTCAACGTCTTCTTAAGCATATTCGCGGATCTATGAGACTAGGCTAATAAACTAGCTATGTAAAGCAACCCACAGTGTGCCTCACAAGAATTCAAATCTGGACCTCACTGTTAACGGCACTCAAGTGCAATGAGAATTTAATTTCCTAAACCTCTAGCCATGAACAATATGTACAATAACCTGATTGCGAAATAAATCTATGTTCGTAATGATGAAAATGGGTGAAAGAATCTGGCATTAAAAATAATTTTACCAATTCTCTCTGATTTGTCTTAAGCTATTAGAGGCTATCCAATAAGGATAAAATAGGCTTTTCAAGTAAATTATATATCGGATTAGTTTGTTATTATTGTACTATTTGTATTGTATGTAGGTTTACCGTATACATTTATTTATTCAATATATCTTTCAATATGAATAAAAAAGCTTATCAAAGCTAATATAGGCATATATATAAACAATCATAAATACAATATTTCCTAAAAAAGAATTTTAAAACATCTCAAAAATAATTTAGTTACAATTTTAGGCTTTTAGGATATTTACAATTCCAAAAGAGGGTAACTACGTCTAAGACAAGCGTAGAGGCGTCTAGTACGCAAACAATTAAAAATATATAATAAAATGACGAAAATAACACTGCCAGACAAAGGTATAAATTAAATTTAGAACAGAAAAGTGAAATACGCTAAAATAATTTGATTGCATATAAAATAAATAATTAATTTGTGAGCTGACTAAAATAATATATATATATATATATACATTCACGCCATACTGGTTACCACTTCTTTTCACAATGTACAGTACATCCACCCTGACAACTTTGTAATAAAATAACTAACTATACCCTTAGTAAGGGCATATATATACCTATCAACACATTTACCAACATTTAATTTTCTCAAAAATGGAAGGCAAGGCAATTTCTAATTCATAACATATACACGATTATTTTAAACCGACTACATTGATTAAACAAAATATTGGTTTTTATAAAATAATCTTGTATATGTTCTGAATTAGACCACAAACTAATCTAACCTAACTGAAGCTAACCTTTCATTTCTGAGAAAGTGTAATGCTAATACAAGCTGGGAGGGGTAGTTTACATTTATCTAGGTCAACATTTTTGCGGGTTTGGAGGTTGAAGCATCTCAGCAAATGCGGAGGAATATGAATCGTGTTAATATTTGAATATATTTCCATTTAATGTATCGGATGTCGTAAATAACGTTATCTGGAAGTGGTATTTTGGTGAAATATTATTTTCAAAAATAAATTGCTTGCGTACTAGACCCATGTAAAGTAGGCCTACACATCATATCATATGGCCAACCCTGACTGTTATCGAACAAAACTAAATCCATATTAACAAACCTTTTTTTTAATAGACCTGCATGTTTATGAAACAAATTAATAAATAGAGACTACCTTTAAAGTAGCACCAATACCAATAAACGTGCTGTAATATCGAAATTACTCAAATAGCATGCAAAAATAATAGTATTTCTATGTTACTAACTGTTTCAATTGTTCTATCATTAAATACAATAAACATTTATATAAATCGTAGTGTCTTAAGCACTAATCAAGAAAACTAGTATCCATAACTAATGCCTCACAATTCAACTAGATACCTACCTTCTCACGGAATTCAATATTAAAAACAATGTTCACTATTTTTTTTCACGCATATAAATTTACTAATTGTAGTTATTCCTGTACCCTTTAAAAGCGTTATAAGAATGAATATTTAATATTTTTAATGTGCACATTATTGTTCATAATTCTAATCTAATTTCAAACAAGTACTAAGTAATACAACTGTACTTTTAATCATATTCTAAAATCTGAAAGTAATTTCCAAATAAGATTTAATTTTGACCTAGCTCTTTTATAAATATTTTATTGTATATTTTTATATGATTTAAATAAATATTGGTTTAGAAACAAGTTTAAGGACCGGGCCGTTATCATATCCGTGTATCTGACTAAATCAAGTCAGCACAGTCCCAAAACGACAGTCCATCAATCCTCATCTTATTTTTGTATAACTATTTCACATTAATAATTATTTACAACAAATTAATAGTTTAATAGGTATTTGAAAATAACAAAAAAGCTTGAAGATGTACAATAGGCCTACTAAATTTGTATTAAATTTCCTTAGTGCAAACTAAAAAAGTTACATTAATAATATATTTGAAGTTAGTTTTCACATTGATTTATTTTTCCGAAGACAGATATTTTTAAAAACATTAGTGAGACCATTCTAAACTTGCAAAAAGCAAAATGGAGGAGACCTAGGTAAAAACTAAATAGATTCAATGTAATCTAATGACACTATAACTACCTTGAATGGGATTGTAAAACAATTAACACAATTTTGTTCTCAACGTGAACTATTATTTATGAATATTGTCATTTTTCGTGGAAAGTAACGTTTCTATTATATTTTTAAAACTGTTATTTAAAAAAGTGTTAACTCTCCTAAGAAATAACCGTAATGGATTGAAATTGAGGACTTGTTTGCATTTAAGTCAAGTAGCACAAAATAAGGATATATATATATATACGTATAATTAATTGTTAAGTATAAACAGCATATACCGTCTTTGAAACAATTTATATCAATGCAGAGTATAGTTTAATAAGATGGCTAGTAAGATTATCTCTAGAACGTTCTATTTTCTATTTATTTGTAATGAGACACTTGTGGCTCAAGCGAAACACTAACTCATCATGAAAAACACGTGTAAATGAATTGAAATGAGTTCATTTATTCAAATAAGCCCTAGCATAATTAGAAATACCTTATTTTCATATTTTAGTAGCATTAAGCACTGTGGAAAATAATTAATCTAAAATAACAGCTTTATCATCAAGTCAAAATAATTTGTCTCAACTTTATTAACGCTACAATGTTTTTTTGAAAAATAATCCTATTATATATTCACTACAGTGTGATCTTTGGAGACCTTAAACAAAATTTTTGTTGAAAATATCTCTTAACAAAATATAATTAATAATACTATTACATTTATTATGTCAAGCTTATTACATGCCTGTCTGTAAATCTAAATACGTGTTCCCATTGGTGAAATAAGAATATAATATAATCTTACGATGCTTATAACCACATTTTAAAATTATATATAAATTAATTTGAAAATGGGTTTTAGTGGGTATATATAAAATACAGCAAATATTTTACTTGAAAAATAAAATATTTAGAGGAAGTTATATAACCTGATGACAATTTTGTATATAGAAATATATTTTTCGGTGTGTATTCTTTCAAAATGTTCCCAGCTTGATAGTAACTAGGGCCGTGCGTGCACCAGTATTACTGTAGTCGACTTGTGTCCAGCCAGCTAACCACAAAAAAGAGAATAACTTATACAATTTTTACCTGACAGTAATTCTGTCTTCAAATCAAGTTTAAAAAAACCAGTTTAAAGTGATACGTGTTTTAATTTTTTCATACAGTGTGAAAATAAAACTATGAAGATTGCTCAAGAATTTTTTAATATTAATAAATAATAGCGTGTATGATAAGTAATACATAACTTAATAGCCACTATAAACTTATATCGTGTAGCTATTATAGACAACCAATAAACCTACAAAGGGTTTATTAAACATTCGTTTTAATTATCAAACACTTTTTAAACAATAATGGTACAAGTTATCCGCCTTTTTGCTCTTCATTATCGCACTCAAGTTGAGGATTCTAACAAATAATTTTAAAGGAGAAGTATTTGATATTAAAACTCAATAACTGTAACGTTATTGTGATTATAAGTGTGGAGTGTTACTTTTAATTAATAGTAACTTGAATAAATTAGCGTATTTTGTGATGTAATAAAATAACCATAGATTGAAATGTCATCAATGAAATGATCATTTAAATGAAATTGTAATTTTTCGAATATGATGTGTATTATATTTTGGAATACTATAACCATACACGCAATAACTATAATCCGTATAAGAAAACTATCAGAACTAGTTAGTGTATGTGTAGGCAGGTAGGCTACATAAGAATGCTCTGTAAAACTATTAAGCTTGAGTCATATTCATAATACTTTGATAGGTAAAATAATTAATATACACACGAAATTGTAGATCACTGACTCAACTAAAGCCATCACATTTGAGTCAACTTAAAAACATAGGAGAATTAGATTAGTATAAGATTGTACTATACTAGTAATTAATGTAGTTTATCATCGCTTTGCTAAAATATCGTAAACAATTAATCAATAAAGCTAGAGTAGAACAAGTTGAATTACTAGTGTTCGTTTACGTGCTCATTAATAAATGTTAACAGTACACTTCGTGTTTTCATTTCAATATAAATCGTTTCAGTGTATGTTTATGAAACGTTGTATTAAGAGATGGCAACAATTGTTTGAACAAGTGTATATATCAACATATAAATAACTACATTTGTTTAGAAAGGTTTAAATGTTCTGTTTATTTTTGAGTTTATTATACATCCAATAATTAATAATTTCATTTTAAGTAATGTTTAAAATCGTCATTATTTCAAGATTTATGTTTATTTTATTTTACTACTAAGTTTGGCTTTTTCAAATTACAAACTATATTAATGAGTGAAATCTTCGAATTTGATCGCGAGTATTCGCCTTTGAAAAAGCTGTTTTGTAAGCATTGATTGACTAAAACCCATATATTATTTTCATTTGAAGTGCCAACATAGTGTATATAATCCTTTTAAAGTTATTCGTCGTAATTATTACAAATATATTGACTTAAAAGATTTTTATATTGAAAAGCATCAACTATATTTAGATCGCATTTTTATTGGTCATTTTATCATGGATTCTATGAATACTAAGCTGGGTTAACTAACATAATTGGAAGAAAAGCGATACGGAATTAAAATTAAAGTTTCTCACAAACCTGGCGATGAGTGTTCAACAGGAAGAATTCATGATGTCCTTATTTGTTTCTCCATTTGTGGCGTGTTTGCAGTGTTGTAGCTTTGATTCAACAATCCTCTTGCGATATCTCACATGGTAGCCTAAAACCTTCAGCTAGTTCACCACAGAAATTAGCTCAATTTAAAAGAGTAGAATTTTTAATAAAAACATGTTTATATGAATCGTTACACCTATTGCACACTCGCTACATGTCTCGTATCTACAATATAGTTAGGTATGTTTATTTTAAACCCTATCACATCTTCATATTGTTGCAAAAGGCTTGTACGAACATTTTATGTATTTATAAGAGTATGAAGTTGGGAGTCAATAAATAAATATCTAATGGTCACTTTTTGAATTACTAGTAAGGATCACTATAGATTTGGCAGGAATGGAATTGTTTATTGTTTTATATTGTTGGCCACTATTAACATCCAAATTAATCGTTCCTGTATTTTCTCAAATATGAGGGGTTGAATTTTGATGGTGGGCAAAATAAATTAACCAATTCACACGTATAATATTAAGGCTTCTGGCAGAGGCACTGATGATATCAGTTTATTACAATTAAAATTCATAAACGTCACGAATACATTTTCCAATATATCCCTTTTCTCACTGTTTTGACTAGGCTGGATTTAACATTTTGGGACGTATTCCCCACTTATTAGTCATTATTTTATAGAAAAATTAAATCACTATCATTAAACTTAAATATATTAAACACTCTTTGACACCACAGTTAAAGAGATCACTTTTCGGAACTTATATTTCTGGATCAAAGTGTGCATTGTTATTTTCTGTCAAAAGTTTGTTATGGAACAGCTATTGTCTAATGTTATGCCACCCAGCTGATACAACCAACTGAAGTAAGGCATGGGATGAGACTTGTGCAGCGCGCGGTTTTCCCCTCTCCCACTTCTCCTGTACAGCGCATGTCTGAATTCCCCCTCCTCTCTAACCCTTTCCCCCCATTCAGAGCATTTACCATTCCTCCCCTCCTTTAAAACTAAGAGGACGAAAACTTCTTTATTTACTGCCAAGTTCATGTCTGGGACGTAGATTTGGGTTAAAAAAAAACTTGACTGGAAGCACTTTTGCATCTCTGCGATTGTTTCGAGGTTTTTATATTTATTTCAAACACGAACCGAGGATTCTTTTAGTAGACTCTGATGTCAGTCGGGAGGTGACAATATAATTTTTTAAGCACTGGATTGTACTACCCGTTGACAATATAATTATTATGTCTAATATAAGATCCTTCGCCTGAAGATAGAATGTAAAACACATAATCCAAGGATGTAGGAAGCAATTTTTTCTACGGGGGTAGGGGGAAAGGCGCTATATGTACACTACCTATAAATCAATTTTTCTCTAAAAAACAGTATACAGTGCTATTAATCATATAAAAACGCCTCTGATAGCCATTTAAACAAAATCATTGGGGGAATTTTCGAGAAACATTTAATTTTCAAAAATTAGTCGTTAGTAAACAACCCTAAAGCGAATTCTCTAAGAAAATAAATATACAGTGTTATTTGGCATGTCACATACACCCCAGATATCCATAAAAAAATTGGAGCTATTATTTAGAAATGTCAAATTTTTCAATAATGGATATCAATAAGCAACCCTTATATTAAGGCTAGAATTAAAATTTTAAAAATGGATAAAAGTAATATAATATATATGGCATAAATATCAAGTTTGAGCTAAATCAATCAAACCAATTCGGTTGTGGCCCAAGGTACAGACCTAATTTACAGATACACTCTTACTTTCTCATTTCAAGAGAAAGTATTGTGATCTTGAAAACATCGATCTCGAGATTATGACCAATTTTTACGTTTTATTTAAACACGAACCCAAAAAAGTGGATTTTACAATTGTGTCTGTCCCCATATCTGTCTGTCTGTCCCTGGATAGGGATTCAAAACAGTTTGATGGATTTTGTTCAAACTCGATATTATAGAGAAATACAACCATTTGTATTCTATTTTTCCCTAGCACTTCAATTAAGGGTAGTTTACTGATGAGTAAATTTTCAAATCACAAATATTTCCAAAATAGCTTTAATGATTTTGTTTAAAATGAATATATAGGATTTGCTTGACATGATTAATAGCTCTATATAATTACTTTTGGGGCAAAAATTTGTTGAAGGGTAGTTTACTGATGACTGAATTTGCGAAAAATTGAAATATTTTACAAATCGCTCTAACGATTTGGTTCCAAGTGGGTATCTTGGGAGTGTTTGACATAAAAAATAAAAGTGATTACTTGTTTTTGGGGTTAAAACTCACTTATGGGTAGTTTAATAATGACTGATTTGTCAAAAACTTGAAATATTTTACAAACAGCTATAAAGATTTCGTTACAAATGGGTATCTTGGTGGTGTTTGCCATAGCTAATAGCACTGTATACGTGTTTTTGGGGTAAAAACTCATGTATGGGTAGTTTACTGATAACGGATTTTTCAAAAGCTTTAAAATATTTTACATGATATAAAAAATAACCCTGTATACTTTGTTTAGGGTAAAAATTCGATAAAGAGTCCCTTAATCATAAGCGATTTTTGAAAATTTGAATTATTTAAAAAAATGCTATAACAATTTTGATTCAAATGTATATCTGGGGGGTTTGACATGAACATTACAAATAAAGCTAAGTACTTGTTTTATTTATTAGATTATGGGTAGTTTACTTATGACTGTTACATTTTTTTTTAAATGGCTGAAACGGTTATATTAAAAATTGGTATCGGAATACTATTTTACATACCAATAATAATCTATATTTATCTATATCAAATAATTAATTTAATGGTGAAGCATATAACCCGAACGCGCAGTAAGACGTGGTGGTAATAACAAATCAATGGTAGTTTACTTACAACAAATTATAGAAATTATGAATGTTTTTGAAATTGACCTTGAAAATTGAATTCAGACTGGAAATATGTGAATAGTTTTTCATTGCAAATAATAAAATATTTTTATTTTTACTAATAAATAATTTTAGCGTACCGCTTGTTTACAAATAATTTATTCTTGAAAATTTGAATTTTCTTTAATATATTTGAACAATTTGGTTTAAATTTCATATATTTTTTTTATTAACAAGATTATGCGTTTGTTTTTATGAGTAAAACTTATTTAAGGGTATTTTACTTAAAACCTATTTCTGAAAATTTTCATTGAATATATACTACACAATATCAGAAAGTTTGTGTCATTGTGTCGTACCATTTATTTTGGGTTTGGAGGCACATTAAATGTCAATATTCATCTAAATCTCAAGGTCAAATTTTTCACGATTTCTCTTTAAGAATTGAGTTAGTAAAAATGTTTTTATTACTACCCATGCCAGAGAGCCCAAGTTCAAGATCAATAAGTCTGGTTTGCTGGTGATGGGGACGTCGGGGTTTGAAACCCAGCCGAATGTATTTGGGTATTTTTCCTAAATTGGTTCCCACACCCTCCCATGCAAATACGGGTACATTTCGCTCACATTCTAACTCTGTCATTCTTACAACAATGGAGTAATTAGTAGCCTAGATAGGTAGTGAAACGCGGGAAAGTAAAGATATTAAAAACATCTCACCTCTTTTGGTGTCTCGTAGGGAATAGTTTCTGATGTTGGTTCTCTTACTAACTTTGAGACAAGCTTGTATCTACGTCTTTTTTTAAGATTCAACATATGTTCATGTAACTAACAATATTATATTAGCAACAAGCCACTGATATTTTAACACTGTTTCCCTTCTCTAACACAACCTTGTAATAACTAGCAATGTTGTTTAAATTTTGTGTATGATTTCAACTTTTCATAGTTACAACATAATGTTGTGAGTACGTAGACGTGTGAAAAAATGAGTCGGAAAGGGTAGAAAGACTACCTACATAAGCTACAAACTACATATCTGACAGTTGTTCTTACCTAGATTTGATCCCTTAAGTAAGATCTTACACGTGATAGCAGAAATGTTTACCTCCTTTTCTTATACCCCAATTACTCAGCTCATTCCAAAAAACGTCATTCGTTTTCCAATACCATATTGAATGTAGTGAAATAAAGGCATTTGAAATGCTATCAGAGCTAATTTTATCATCATAAGTTTCACAAGCTGCGTCTTGAAGGTTAATATTATAATGTAAACTAATATTTGGTGGATGATATACAAATACAACTTTAGAAAAAGTAAAATAATAATAATAATAAGTTTGTATATGTGTACCCCCTTTAAGCGGCTCAACAAATCCCAGGGGGATTCAACCAATTCCAAAGGGGGTCCGGACCCCCCAGACACTCAACTTTTAACGCCCTTGACATAAACATATAGTAAAAAGGGTGACCTGGTGGTCTAGGAGTAAGGTGTCGGACTTCTATGCAGGGGTCCGGGGTTCAATCCTCGGTCCCGGCACAGATTTATCTGATTACCAAACCCTTCCTTCACCTCTGACAAGACATCTTGTGAATGTGTGGAATGCCAGGCCTCCATCGTGGTTCGGATTCCACGTTAAACTGTAGGTCCTCCATTTCATCTCACAATCACCCTACTATTACACATTAGCGTAAGTGCGTATAACCCGAACGGGTAGTAAGACGCGGTGCTAATAATAATAATACATAGTAAAAACACCTTTCCCCGTTGTGCCAGGTATAGCCGGATATAAATAGTAAAGCCCTTTTGTACCTCTTATCTCTGACCTATGACTTCTTATCTCAAACTCTGACTCAACTCTGACTCCTTGCACTAAACTCTTAGCTCGGACACTCTTTGTAGACGCCATTTGATATTCAACACATGTGTATATTTCAATTATCTTATCTTCTTTCTTTAACTTATGGAACCCTAGCCTAGAGCCATTTCACATGGACTTTTCATTGTCGCGCGTATCTAATTAAGCAGCAGGTTCACTCTGCCTTTTGATTCTTGAGTCTTTTCTCACGAACGATTTCTACCTTGCGGTTTGCCGACACATAGAGTGAATCAGAAACTACAAAAAACAATGGAAGTCAGTGGCGCACTCATAGGGGGCCAACAAACAGCTCCATAACCACTGGAAGAGAAGACCATTTATTACTATTAAATGCCAATAGATGCTATTTCAAATGTTTTCATGGTAACTAAAGGCAGCTATTTCAATCACGTAAGTGGTCTTAGCTAAAATACAATGTATCAAAGCTATTTGTTCAGCATTTTATGCAATTTGTAGCTGTAAAGGCATTGTTAAGGTGTGTGATGGTAGGCTTACCATAATATTTTCCCCACAAACCATGAAAATTTTAGTTTCTTACTTGAAAAGAAGAATCAGTAGTGGCGGAAACCTATTAGTGTAAGGTGGAGGGGGCTGTTAGAAAAATAAAGAGTTTTGGCCTCCAACTCACAGGGGAGTCCAATTATCCTTTAAAGGAAAATGTTGCAAGAAAAATTAATCTATCCAGAAGCTATTCGATGAGGTCTTTTCTTAGAAAATTTTTAAAATTCAGAGGATTCTAGAAGTTTTAAGGAGTAGGCTAGCCATCCTTCGGAAATTTCTTAAGGATTTATTTCCTCTAGAAGCTGATTAGAGTATGCTAAACTTGGAATATTTTTTATTTAAATTGATGCACAAGTATTTATCTAGAATGGTCTTAGCCTGTAGATTTTTTTGAAAATTACATACCTATAGAAGCCATTTGGTATAGCCCTAATCTGGCAGATTTTTAAAAATTGTGTGCCTCTAAAAGATAATTGGAGTGGCCCTTTGCTGGTAAATTTTTGAAAATTATTTTGAATTATTGTCCCCGGGTGAACCATTGATTGCAGCGTATATATTACACCGAATGAGACAAATAAAACAAAGTAAAACGAAAAAAAGAAATGTCTTTGGAGTTCACTCACTAAAAATGTGTGATTGACTCGAGGTGATTTTCACCTATTATTCAATAAATAAAGGCAAAACCTATCTGAATTTTAAATTATTTTCGAATGCCCATTCCTTCTAGAGATGTGAAAAGGAACATTTTCTATTATTATTTTTGTGAAATAATTAATCTCGGCTGATTAATGAAACTAATGTAATCCGTAATCGAGATATAGATATCCCAAATGTCAACGTTTATACTTAAGATTAATTTCTCCTAAGGGCGTTAACATCAGAAACATCATCAAACGAGCCTCGGTGGCCACACGGTCTAACGCGCTTCTCTCGAAATAGACTAGACTGCCGATGACAGGGAGATCGGTGTTCGATCTTGATCGGGTGCATTAAAGGTGGTTTTCATAAATGGGTTTCCACTCTCGCTCTATGCAAATGTGGGGGAAATTCCTTTAAATTCAACCTTCCTCATTCCTAATGGATTAGCGTAATTAGTGCATAGGTGTATAACCTGGACGGGTAGTAAGATTTGGTGCTAAAAAGAGTAGTAAGGAAACACATGAATGCGATCCTTTATTACCCGTTATGTTCATTAATCATACTTCAATTTGTTATCATCAATAAGTTAATTAAAATTAATATAAGGTTGGCCCGACATTTGCCCCCCTATCCCAACATGCTTCCCGCCAGAGTGCCCCCTCCCCCTTCTTATAACACACTATATTTTGAAGTAAAATAGGCTCTAGGTGCCATCTCTACAATTTAACCCATCCACCGCAATCCAGCACTGACGAAAATTTCCCGGAAAATGTTCATCTCTAAATTTTCGTCTTTCCAACTTGTGTCCTACAAAACTGGGTTTGTAATAACTTCACAAATTTAAAGCCTCGATATCAATTTCACGGCTTCCAGCCCCGAAAGCTAGGGTGATAGCAGGACCAAGCAAGACCCAGCCATGACCTTGCAAAGAGAGCCAAGATACAACTGAAAACGCGCAGAATACAGCCAGCCGTCAATGTGAAAGGTTTCCTGATCTTTGTTTGATGTTGTGAACAATGCCGCCACCGCCAACGGCCGAAAAAACGTCGAGGAAAGATCGGTGGAATCAAGCCGTCGCGCGTTAGACCGCGTGAAAGCACCCGCTTGGACCAATGTATCCCGAATAAACGCGCGCGCGGTCAACCTGACGTGGCGGTGGGAGAGACGCGCGACCAGAGAACGTTCGTATGAAACGACACTAGGTTGCGATAGTATTGTTAGAACAAGTTAATGTATAGTGTACGATCAATAAGAAAAAGTACATGACAGTTACAATATTTACCTAACCCAATATCATATTATTAAAATAATTATTTGTTCATCTCTCAAGTGAGAATCTCAATTAATCAGAGCTGCCTTTAGCAGACGTGGGTCGCTGGGAAAAATTCATTAGCGGGCCCCTGTTATCTCCTTCACTCTCACTCTCCCCTCTCCCTCCCAATTAATAAAAGAACTAAAAATTTAATTTTCGAAAAAAATTATTACAATTGTTTACACCTATATACCGATTTTCAGAGGTATATGGTATCAGGAAATGCACTAAAAGGTAAGTACATGTGGTAATTAACGCTAAAAACCGTGTTTTTATGCATGTTATAAGGATTTGAATTAAATCAGTTAATACATTCAAAAGTTATCGTGAAACATATCCACCATAGACAGACAGACAAATGCAAACCGTTGGTTAAAAAGGAGAACTCACGTCACTCGTTCAATAAACCAAACCACATGATTATGTTTTATTTATTTTACACTCTGACAATATTAGATAGATCCCATATAGAGGGAGCCCACTATACGAGCGCCCAGTTATAAAGTTCACATCCTAACGTGTTTTTTCACCCCTGTGGCCAAAGCAAGCGTGGGGCCCTGTTCAGCCGCACCTTCCGTACACCCCTGCAATAAATAATACTAGAATTGTTGTCACTTTTGGTACCGAAATAGTATTATGTATCTGAGCCCAACGTATCATCTCACAGCAGTTCCTCGTGAGTGGGTGTTGAGCCCTTCTTATCCTACCAGATTTCGCATTATGAAGATCATGTTGCTGTATCTCTTAAAGTTATTGGAGATAAGTGACTGTTGAATTGGGAGTTTTGAATAATATATTAATACTAAGTACCCTGATTTGCGGTCAGTAAAATTCTGGAATTTTGATAAGAAATACATATATATATATATATATTATAAGTGTATAAAAAATGTTTTTTTACTAGACAAAGACTTACAAATCAGCACTAACATAACCTGAGATAAGTTAATCGTTAGTTAGTTGAAAATATAAGGTACAAAGATGAAATCTCAAAGGACTCATAGAACTCGTCCTTTAGGGAACACAAAAGTCGATTTATTCTGAGCTTATAGTTTACAAATATAGCCTTAAACTAGTGATATTGATATTTTTCTTGACTTCTTGGCTTTCCTTATATTTGAGAAAGATTTAGGATAAAATTAATGTAGATAATAATAACAGGTTACTATATTATTTATTTGGCCTATTTGAGCCCACGTGTTTCGTTTATTTCATCCCATTCCTATCACAGGGAAATTGTCAAATATTATGTAGTCTAATGACTACTAGATAATTATTGCTATTGGGAAGTTAAAGTTAGCAACCAGATAAAGGCTATCAGCCACTTTAATATTTTAGGCATATTGTGAACTGAATTTATCTGCCGGATAAATTAATATTTTATATGTTATAATAATATTATCTGTAGGATAAATACATTTTTATGCAGAAAACGCAAGGTTGGTACTGGTTTTACTGGTGCGCGCATGCGTATAAGCCCTCCTGCTTCCGCTACAACCTAGCGAGTGGTGAGAACGCTAAACATTTGTTAAATAATGGCGGCTAAACGTGTGCGAGGACACAGACGGCATCATTTGTAGGCGAAGAAGCGAAGTTGTCTTGCAAGTACTAATTTCGGTGTCTGCCAAAATGTGGACAATAGTTGGGTAAACTTTGACAAAATTCCATTTATTGTACTCACATTTAAATAATTTGTTTTTGTATAACTATAACTCTACAAATACCTTGTCGGTTTTTATATAAAAAAAAGCTTTATACCAGCAGTTCACTTGCTCATTCTTCATGTTACAATATGGGTGGAAGGGATTGACCTCCAATTCAGAGGGAGGCGTCTGCTGGATATAGGAGGCGGGCCACTTTTCCGTGGGCCACCCTGTAGTAAACGATGGGTTTGACCTTAAAAAATTCCCAATTGACACCGCACTCACATCACACTTTTTAAAATAAGAGGTAAGAGAATAGTTATTTGGGAACATGAAACGTTTCGGAAAACCAATGCTTTCGAACGTTTTTGAAAGTTCTGATGCAACTTACTTCAGGTAGGTCAACTAACAGGTCTAGGGGGCTATTTGTTCGATCATTGTAATGTTGAGATGAATGGGTAAAGCTACAATTAGCTTGAATACATGTCACAAATAACTTATTGTTACAGTTATGGCCTTGATATATGTCAGACATCACTTATAGCTATTATCAAAGCCTTGGTACATGTCAGACATCACTTATTGCTATTATCAAAGCCTTGGTACATGTCAGACATCACTTATTGCTATTATAAAAGCCTTGGTACATGTCAGACATCACTTATTGCTATTATAAAAGCCTTGGTACATGTCAGACATCACTTATTGTTACAATTATAGCCTTTATATATGTAACACATCATCTATTGTTACAATCAGAGCCTGTGCTGCTTGGTCACCATTAAGAATAACTTAAAATCAATAATAACGAACGTTGAATTGAGGCAAAGGATCACGTGGGCCCCACTTTAGGAAACCTTAATGTGTGAACCTCGGGGGATTTCTTTTTACTTTTACTATTATTGTTGGGTGACCTGGTGGTCTAGGGGTAAGGTGTCAGACTTCTGTGCTGGCGGCCGGGGTTCAATCCTCGCTCCCGGCACAGATTTATCTGATTACCAAACCCTTCCTTCACCTCTGACAAGACATCTTGTGAATGTGGGGAATGCCAGGCCTCCACCGTGGTTCGGATTCCACGTTAAACTGTAGGTCCTTCATTTCATCTCACAATCACCCTAACATTACACATTAGCNTCATCTCACAATCACCCTACCATTACACATTAGCGTAAATGCGTATAACCCGAACGGGTAGTAAGACGCAGTGCTAATAATAATAATACTATTATTGTTAAGTTTTTTGTCTCTTCAAACCACGTGGCCTTTTATGTAGATATTTTCAAGACAAAAACAAATATTAGAAAGTGAAAACTTAGCAAATTTACGTGGGGAAACTTAAGAGTTTTACAGTATAGACCGCGTGACTTCTGGTGTGGGCTAAACAAGAAAAAATAGAAAGCTATATCTTGGCATAGGCTTTCGTTCTTAAGGAAACCTTAGTTAGTGTTCATCTATGGCGTATTTTTTGTTATTTTTATATTTGTTTCAATCCAAACTCCTTCAATCACGCTATCAATGGTGAGGATAGCCTCAAAACTAAGATATTTAGAAATTTCAGACCTTGCACATTTACTTAGTGACAATTCACAGTGGGTATTTTGGGTGTATTTAAACAAAATAATATATTGCTATTATGATGCTGACTGACTGCTGATGCTAAGACTGCTTGACCACGGTTGAGGATTACTTCAATATCAACAAACATAGAACGTTAAAACTTTACATTCGTAGATATACTAAGGGTACTGAGGAGCAATATCTATGAATAAAGCCTTAAATCGCGTAAATACTTGTTTGTGATGTTATAATATTAGCACCGCGTCTTACTACCCGTTCGGGTTATACATTATTATTATTATTATTAGCACCGCGTCTTACTACCCGTTCGGGTTATACGCACTTACGCTAATGTGTAATGGTAGGGTGATTGTGAGATGAAATGAAGGACCTACAGTTTAACGTGGAATCCGAACCACGGTGGAGGCCTGGCATTCCCCACATTCACAAGATGTCTTGTCAGAGGTGAAGGAAGGGTTTGGTAATCAGATAAATCTGTGCCGGGACCGAGGATTGAACCCCGGCCACCAGCACAGAAGTCTGACACCTTACCCCTAGACCACCAGGTCACCTCGGGTTATACACTTTAAGTACTAACTACGCTAATGGATTAGGAATTTTGAAGGTCGAATTAGAGGAAGTGAGCCCTCATTTGCGTGGAGGGAGAGTGGAAAACCATTTAGGAAGACCCACCCCCCAGTTCACCCGACCGAGATTCGAACCTCGATCTCCCCGTCCTCAGCAGTCGGGCTCTAAACGTCTAGCGCGTTAGCCAAATAAGCCACCGAGGCGGGTGTTTGTGATGTTAAAGAGGTATCCAAAATTGTTCACCAATCAGTTTGTGATGTTGTATGTGTGCTAGTGATTTATATTTTACCCGGAAAACACCAGCCATTTGAATCTAGCAATTAATAAAAAGAATGTGTAGAATACATCATCAAGAAAAATATGTCAAAATTAATACGAAATCACCGGAATAAAAAATTACACATTTTTCACAACGTCTCATTACTATGCATCTATATCAATTATTGAAGGAGGTAGGGATAATTTAGGTATAATTTTAGAGGAAATGTACCCGCATTTACGTGGAAGGCGAATGTAAAACCATTTAAGAATAATTAACCTCAGTACACACGACAGGTATTCCCCATCAACGAAAAAGATGACGAGCCCACCAATGGAGGGTGGAACTAAACATTCATTTTTCGTGACAAAGTTTTACAAATAATTTGTAATTAAACCTGTAAACCGCCTTTTAGCGTATTTGTATTACCTAAACTTTGTCGTACAAATTGAACATATTAATTTATTTAACAAAATTACAGCTATCGCCTTTTACATAAACATAATTTATTAAAAATAATTATACGATTATGTTTTATCTTATACAATTAATTAATTATATTTGATTGATGACACTATTCGTAATTTCCTTGCGTTGTGCTATTATTAAAATGTAGGTGAAATCTTAAAAAAAAATGAGATATACCCCAATTCAAATAGATGCTTACTAACATTATGGTTAGTGTAACATAACTTGATACAACAATCGGGGTTGATATTAAACAAAGGACGCGGTCGCTGGTCACCATTACTAGTTCGGCCACTCTAGAACTCCACGACTGGCCTCTCGCTACAAATTTCTACTAAATTGTCAGGCACAAAAAACCTCCAGCTTGCTACGTTTGCTTTCCTTACTGTCTAGTTGTTGACACAACTGCTTTGTTACACTGATAGAGATCACTCATTAATAATACTATGTGAATATAATTCTAATTTTTTACATTTTGTTTGACACTATTTCCCTGAATAAACACATGTATGTAGACTCTATTATTTGAATATTGTTCATTGGTATCGACGCAACTTTTACCCATATTAATAAAATGAAGTTTGAAGAAAGCTGTATCTGATACTATACTATAATAACCAAGATATGCTTAAAAACGATAAACCAATTTATTTTGTAATAATATTTTTAATTTTTGTCCTTCTTAAGGGAATTCAACCTGCTTTTTAAGATTGATTTATAATAATTATATTTATTTTAACAAATATTTTCTGATAAAGTTTTAGCCTGCAGATTAATTTTACTAAACCAATTATCTGCAGTAGCGATGCAAACTAATTGATTAAATCGACATACACTTATCCATAATTGGTATGAACTAAGGTCAAGCAAAATATAGAAGGACTAATAACTAAAGTAGGATTTTGGAAGGAATTAACTTTAAATAATGCAAACAATTTTTGAAGTTATTAATAATAACATTTTATATTATTAATATTGTTATTTTATAGATATTAATATTATTTCTGCAAAGTGACTAGACGTATAAGGGAATAAAAACGGTTTTAATAACCTTTAAAATTGTCAAAATGTTCCTTCCTAAATAATTCAGGTTATACGTTCACAAATTATTTGTTACTTCGCTTGTGAGGGGTTTTATTTGGGGGGGGGGGGGGGGGGGCG
>CABFVZ010000952.1:260166-273259 GCA_902151445.1 Timema monikensis
AACTTGCTTGGACAACTTTCGTACACAAATATTCAGATGAAACACAAACACAGATTAAATGCTAGTGTGGTAATGTTTCAAAGAAAGCCGCTCTTATCGGCATGTGCCATTAATCGACTAAACTGGACTCGTGTTATTGTGATTAGTATCTCTGGCTGCTGACCTAAAGGTCCAGGTTCTGATTCTCGGCCGATAATAGGGGATTTTTCTCTAAAGGGGAACGATTCCCATGGCCACCAAGGTTTGGTCAGATAGGCTTAGGTTAGGTTAAGATCTTCATTTACTTTCCCCCCTCATATTCACTATCATTATCACCTCACCTCATATAGACATGGAAAGAGCCTCCACGGAAAGAATGTTCGACTAGCACACTCGAGCGTCCCCTGGGATACTCTTTCCGCAAACTGGGCTACGAATAATGTAGCCCAAACACGTCATTATTATTATTATTATTATTATTATTGATGTAGTACTTGTGGCCTTGTTTTCACGTAGAAATGAAGCATCCCGGGGGTAGACTAGTCCGCTTATGGCGGCCAGGGTTCAAGCACTAACAGTGATCTATCCACCCGTCAGTGGTGTTAGTTGGAATTGGATCAACTATGAATAGCCAGTTGTCTAGAAAGCCATATTAACGAGGGGAACTTGTCATAAAACAGCATTCTATTGTCACTTTCTCACATGGTGGGTTTCGAGAGCTGTAGGTCGGGGACGAGCCAGTTAAGTCATTTGTAGTGGTTTCTATATTTGTGTTTAAGCTAGTTCTATCACTAGTATCGAGGGTAGTGAGGGGGAGGGCACCCTAGAAGAGCACCTTGGGTACGTATCAACTAACACTGTGCTGTGCCAACTTTTATTTATATTATTGAAGACCTTGTCATTGTTATTTAAAATACTACGTGTATTAAGAAATTACGGAACAACTACATGCAATGTTGTGGTATATCTTAACTAACCTAAAAGCTAGTCCCTTTTTTAAGATGGCAGCCTATACTTTAATTAAAGCATAGTAGATCTTGGTAGTCTTGGAGTAAAGTTCTCCCCTCAGGACTCGGTGCTTGTGGGTTCAAACTCAGTCGGGGTCAATGGATTTTTCTGGAGCGATAAAAATCCGTAGCACAACTTATTTCGTAGGGGAAGTAAAACCGTCGGTCCTATGTTGATTGTAGCATGTAAAAAAGCTGTAAGTGTGTGAAAATACCTTTTCCGGAAAAATTGATAGGCGCTTTCCCACTCGCTCATAGAAATTCCCGTGTATTGATATGATCAGCTGGTTCAGAAAGTGCAAGTTAATTACCTCAAATGAATGAGGAAAAAATGATTAAAGCCCATAGAACTTACTTAAAATAGTAGGCCTACTAATTGCATTTAATTAATTATCTAATTGCAAGTGTATTTTCTAACTGCCACAAATATTATAAATCCTTGATCTCATATGTTGAGTATGTCCATCTGTATTGTAGTAGACTACAGGGAATAATTTTTTGCCATTTAGTAGAGTTTTGTCAATTGGAAGTCGCTGTAGTGTGTTCACAGCTAAGACTTTTTGTTGCCTCTGTTTATAGCTATTTTTATACAAATTAAAATATAATGTATTAAATATATAAAGTCAATTTGACAACCCATAGGTTAGTCTAAAAGCAAACTAGCTCATAAAAATATATTTAATCTCATGTTTTTAAGTTGTATTTATATTATTAACATCTTACATAACTTATTTTCTAAATTCTAATCTTTGTACACTAATATTTTATTTCTCTTTACATCTTGGAGCCTCGAACACTATGCTAACCCAATAACTCTAAGACATTTTTTCACTCTCCACGCTTTAATCCAAGTCTGCCCTTCCTGGATATCTACACTACAGGGAAATGGATTAGAAAGGTGTAGTTTATAAGAAGTGTGCCTGCATGCACGTGGGGGAAGAACGAGAATCCATTATTGAAAAATTTACCATAATACACCGGGCCGGTATTTGAACTCCCGGCCTCTCCGTCATGACTATACAATAATGACGCCTTTGTCCACGTGCCCACCGGTGCGTGGACTCGTCATGCCTATATATTTTATTTGATTTGACAACTTTATTCATTTCTTCTACACAAATGGTGGCAACATTGAAATTGATTTAGTCAAGTGTTAAAATAATACTTGTCCACCTGTCAAGCAAAGAGAATAAGTGGGACCAGCAAGGAGATTTGTTATGTTCTGGCGAAAGTAAACGAAAAAGTTTAAGAATGATGATCAGGTGGGAGAGGGGTAGAGGAGAGGAAGGTTGTTTCAACAACTCTGAAGACACCCAAGTGCTACTGGTTTAGGACAACCATTTTGCTATGTGGTGTCAGCTGTTGTAACTATAGCTGAATGTTGGTCTTGTGGTGTAATAATTATTGTACTTAATAATTCTGTTCAACTTTCGTATAAATGAAGTGAAATTATATTTCTTAAAATATAAATAGTAGCTAATAGTGTTTTTCCTAACCTATCAGCCAAGGCAAGACGCATTTTTTGCTTCTTTAGATAATTTAATTTGTTTATTTTACAATTCAAAATGCATGGAATTGCTAAAATTAAAACACTTTTAATAACTTGGGGTAAATGGTAATATTAAAAAATATGTAACCGAAGGAAAAAACAAATATTAAAAATAAATTAGGAACCAACAAGGGTCATGGTGCTTAAACATGGTGTTAAAAAACCAGATTGGAGCTAATAACACTATATACATTTTTCTGAATATGAAGAGACTCTGTAGCTCACAAATATTTATTTGAAAACCACATTTTAAAATTAACAGAATATTGAATTTTCATTTTGTTCTTAATAATTTTTTTCTCCGACCTTAAATGGGGTATATGAAAATGTTTTCCAAAGATATATAGAGCTACAATCAAGCATGATGAAAAATAAATGTCCAGCTATTAATACACTACGCAATTCCAATAAATACTAGCTTATATAGTCCATACGAGTATTTTATAGAATTTAATTAAATTAATCACTTATATTTAAACATTTTGACAAGGTGTTTTAACTATTTTAACCATTGAGCACAGATTTTACAATACTAAACCAATTTTAATTTGGATTCTTTTCGATTTGTTATTTTATTTCTCATTTCTCCTTAAAGTAATAAACAGTATTTTTTGTATCCATACATAGTTAAAGTTTATGAATTAATTCAAATTACTAATACAAGTAACATATTTTCAGTCTGGTACAACATTTGTGTTTATTTAGTTTGAGATAATGTTCTGAAATTGTAATAGACTTGACACCATTTTAGCAACATATAAATTCAGATTCTTGTATACAAACTAAATAGTGAATAGTAGTTTAAGATAATCATGTATTGACCAATCAATTGCAATTTACAAGCATGTCAGGTATATTCCATGTGTAGGAAATATAACCATGAAAGTTAGAACAATGGACTTCCCTATGCTCATGCATTCAATATGCTTGTTTTAAACAAATCACACCGTAAGTGCAAAACGGAACTAAATTACTTACTATAAAATTCATACTGGTAAATAAAATTACCAGACCTTATTTGAAAATCGTATCAGGCATGTTGGCTCGAAACAATAGAGTGACATAAGAGGAGTGACAAATTTGCCTGAGATTATCTATTGTGTTTCTACTTCTCTAATTTATAATATACCTACCTATTAAGAACAACTCTCTGCAGGCACTATTATAAAGATTTGAAATTAAAATGATAAATATCTCACATGTTAAAATTATAATAATTATTTGAAACCCATGCGTGATTTGTTTTTGTATCGTATTTGAATTAATTAAGTTTATATTAAATCAAATAAAATTCTTCATGAGGCAACGCATTAATTCTTTGTTCCAAGAAAAAAATTGGTGTTCTTTTCACTCGTACCCGATTAGGTACCCTCAGTGCGTTGCTCTCGTTATAGTCTAGATTGCCGAAGACGGGTAGTCAAGGTTCAATCCCGATCGGATGTACTGAGGGTGCTTTTCCTAAATGGTTTACCACTCTCTCTCTCTCTCTCTCTCTCTCTCTCTCTCTCCGTGTGAATGTAGGTACACATAATCTAAATTCAAAATCCCTAATCCCTAACACATTATTAAGACGCCGTGCTAAAAATGGTTTCACTCAACAACGCGTTGGTGGCATATCCGAGAAAATAGATCCTTTAAGTGTTTTGACGTAGGTAAGTGTTCTTAAGTTGTACTAGTGCTCATTAATTTTGAAATACACTTGAATATTTTAGAATAACTTGTAGATATAGCCAAGAGGAAATTAACATTGTATAATTATGCTTTAAGTGTGTTAGGTTAATATTAAAAGTGTATGGCTAGTGGGTTTTATATTGGGAATATGTCAGATATAATTTAGTATATTTATAACTGTAACTATTATAATTATTGAAGGATAGGATATTTAAACTAATTAATTAAATATATCTTTAAAACAATGTAATGTCTATGTTTTTTTACTTTAAACCATTCTTTATTTTTTCCTTTTGCTAGTAAATTTTGCGCTAATGCTTGATTTTAACCAAAAGGGTTTTAACTTTTTGGCTGGTGATCTTCCTTGACACTATCTTTCCAAGATAATGGATATCAAGCTTCCCTTATAAATACACAGCAGGCTATAAATGAAATAAGGTGATTCACTAGCTACATTCAGGAATATTACTGACTAAGCTCGAAGTGAAAGAATGTAAACACCGCCCTTTAAAAGTGTAAGACATATTTTTAAAATATATTAAAATTTTATACAAATTTGTTAAAAAATTATCAAAAACCTATTTGAAGATATTTTGACCAAACTTAATACACACGGGCCTTACCTAAGAACATTGTTGTTAAATCAATATTTTATTTTATATAATTATTTCATCTAAGTGTTTAATATTAAATAGGCCACCACTGCTCATATGACCTATCGAGTCAAAGTTATTTGCCATTACTAGCTAGCAACACTTAAGAAAAATGTATTGTTTGTATTATTATGATGACTACATTTTGATCGCATGCTATCTACAGCTCAACATTGGGTCTGCATATTTGCTAAACAGATGGTAAGACGCGGAGATTTAAAAAAAAAAAGGGTCATGTTTAAAAGAAAAGTTTAAAAAAAGCAGTATGCAACAACAAATGAAATTTAAAATATACCTTTTAAATGGAAAGAGGATAGAAATTGTGTTAATTGTACTAATAATGTAACTGTTTCGCCAGCTAATAGAACAACTGATGTTAACTGGTGCTATTCATCTTAATATTAACAGTACAAACAAACAAAATGTAACTTAGCTTAGTTTGTGAAACTTACATAGTAATGTTTGTTTGCATTTTAAGATGGAAATACCGAAATAAGCTGATAAAAATACAAAGACACATAACATATTTTAATCCAAAAATACAAGATAAAAATATAGAATTAAATATAGTAAATATATTATTTTACACTTAGGCCAATGCACTGGTGTGAGAAGAAGGCCAATAAAGAAACAAAGTATACTAAAACAAAATGACGTTAGTATAGCCACTGTTCATCTTTGATAGATACACCATCATATACATTAAAGTTTCCAAAAATGGATTGCAAATTGGTGGCTGGGTGATCAAAGGCTCGATGCTTGGAGACAGGAATATTTTCAAAGTTTACAATACTCTTTTGTTGTTTAATTTCAAGAAAATATGAGATTACAAGTGAATGTAACAAGATCAACTCATGATCATACTATAAATGTTCAATCATTGTGTTCAAAGTAATATACATTAGCATTAAACACGAGTAGCGTCTTTCTGCTAATTACATTTGGTTAAAGTGTGCTATGGAATAACTAAACAAGTACCAAAGCTGCCAAAGCCAAAGATGAGTATGCTTTCAATTACATGCTTATGTCAATTATGTTTTTAAAATCCAAGTAAACTAAACACAAAGTATATAAATCGGCCTAAGATTCGCACTGTCTATAGATTAGAATAATTGGGTTGATTTAGTCAAAGCTCATCAAGCAAACTCATATCATCAAACCCGAGTGATTTTAAAGGTGAATATGCGTTTTTAATAAATAATCTTGTATTTAAATATTTTACCACTATCGAGTGTTTTCTTAAATTAAAAAATAAACCTAGACTGGTTTCAATGAAGTCTACTCCCGTACTTAACTGTAATATTTATATTACTTTTTTATTAAAATACTTTCTATTAAAACTCATTATTATTATTATTATTATTATTATTATTATTCACTATGAGGGACATATGCAGAGTCACTGGTTTATCAAGAGAGCTGGGTCACCTTTATATAAGTTTGTAATACGCCGGTATACAGCATGATTGCACTTGTGAAATAGGTTAGAAACTCAAGTGCTATAAAAAGTATTGCCTCATCCGATGATGATAATCACCTCCAACTTAAAGGCGTATTGCCGTAGGCCCCAGTGAGGTCTAAGAAAAATATCAAATTCAGAAACTAAGTCTAGATGTAATCAAGTCATTATGGAACACACAATGTTTAAATCAATCATTCCAAAACAATTAGGACGATATGATGACCTCGTGGTTTAAGGTGTCATTTTAATAAGCTGGATTGATGGAGACAGGGAGGTTGGAGTTCGAATCTCACTTGTATGAAATGAGGGTTTTTAAAAATGGTTTCCCACTCGCTGCCCAGGCAAATGCGGGTATATTTTACTAAAATTCTATATTTATCACCTCTTTTACGTTATGGTAAATTTACGGATGGCTAGGGTGGCTATTAAGGTGTGGTGCACATAAGAAAAATATAATATTGTTGATCATTTTTGTTTATTAAATTAATATGAATATATATATATATATATATAGACTATATATCAACCGTACCCGGGAATAGAGCCCAGAGCCTTAGGAGTAGCACACCAATCCTTTACAGTCATTCCCAACTTATATTAAAGTAGAGTTTGCAATGAAAGCGTAAGATCTTTAGTTTTGGAACTTTCATAAATACTACCACCGGAAACTTGAGGTCGGCATTGATGCTCCCCTTATAAAGGTTGTTCTTGCACATGGTTCACCTTCAGCACCGTGCCCTACTACTCTTCGGGTTGCACGCCTAAGTACTAATTACTCTAATTTGCTAAGAATGGGCGAAGTTGAATTTAAAGGAAGTGTACACATATTTGCCTAGAGGCAAGAGTGACGCCTTAGACCATACGGCCACCGAAGTGGCTTGAGTTTTATTGCTCTCTCCATGTCCTCGAACCTCAAACCCCTCATACTGTTTACTTGAATTAGTTTCAATAAATGACAACCTGATCGGGGTGTAAGATGGGTCACACTGGATTGAAATAAGTAACTCGACATAGTATTCCTGTGGATGAAGTGGTTACACCTAATTTATATACTCCGTTAGTGTAATATAACGCACGTAGCCCGAACGGGTAGTAGGACGCGGTTCAAATATAAACAGTTCAAATTTTTGTCGAAGAATATATTTAGTTTCCTATTACAAAATGTACCGTGATATTTATTGGCAATAAATGTCAAATCATTTTATTACGGTCCAGCGGTCAAATACCTTTCTGTAATTGTGCTACCTAAGATCTCAGTTTCAAGAGGAAATGGACGATTATGAATCTTGCTTACCGATGGAAATGTTTCATAGAGCATCGTTCAAGCACTTCCCTTGACCCCAATCAAATTACAAAGTATTTGGAGATGTGTTATTGAACTCAAGGGAAAATCATGACGTGAACTTGGAATATGGAATAGTTAGTAGTAGCCAACCTTTTGAAATAACTGCCGGATTATAAAGGGTGGGAATTTAAGTTGTACTTTGCTTGCCAAGCTATTTTCGTCAAATTTTCTGCTTACGTCCTTTAACAAACAATTTTTGTTTGCGTGTTTGATGATCGAGTGACAACTAAACGAATAAGATATTTCGTAATGTATCGCCAAGTTGCTTTTAATTAATATTTCATCTGGTTGGCCTCGGTGGTCTTCAAGTAAAGTTCTCGCCTCCATGACCAGATGTTCGTGGGTTCAACCCCAGCCGAGGTCAACGGATGTTTCTTGAGTGATAAAAATCTATAGGGCCCATGTTGATTGTGGCATGTAGAATAGCCCTGGATGGTAAGTGAAAATAGCCCTGGATGGTAAGTGAAAATACCTTTCCCAGCAAAATCGATGGGCCCATTCGCTCTCACTCATAATAATTTTCGCGTGCTGATATAATCATTTAGTTCGGAAAGTACACGTCTAATACTTAAAACTAATAAAAAAAATGTTTTATCTTATTTTTAAAGTTGATGCCAAGGTTACAATTTGATACGACGGGTTTGTATCTTATTGCGCATTCTAATGTCGGAAGTGTAAAAACACTGTTGAGAGTGTGGAATAAATGTAAGGCTCATCCAGTCTGACTTGTCAGTGACTAGAAGGGTATGGGGTTAGAATTCCGGTTGGGCATACTGAGTATTCTAATTTCTCCCTAAATGTTTTCTCACTGTCCTTTCAAATAAATTTGGGAACATTTCAAATCAATCTTACTTAACTCCTCCCACACTTTGTAAGTGCAATTAAACGTATTTATCCAGAACATGTAGTAAAACGCGCACCTAAAAATCTGATGCCAGTACTAGCTATTTGTGATCTATCAATCCTAAAGAGTGAAAGGGAATTAAAAGATATTTTCTAGTATTCACCTAGATTGAGAATGAAAAACCATGCTTGGATTTGGTAGTTTGAAATCTGGGGCTACCGGATCTGGGCTAGGTGAGCTGACCACTCAGCTAAACTTGTTTGTACAGTCTGGCTAGAACATGGGTTCAAATCATATCGGAGGAAAAGGTTTTCAAACCAGCCTACTCATTAATGTTCTCCTAGGGGGAAATTATTTCACCACCTGTACTCTCTTGAATATTTCAACGATTTTTTTTGTTACTTTCTCACATACGAGATAAACCGTGTACCCTGGATCAATTCGAGAAATGTCAGTAAAAAATATCACTGATGAAATTGGGGCTTCATCTCTCACAGTGATGAACGGCAGGAGACTAATTGCTATGCCACTTCTAGTATTAGCCTAGTTTCTAAGTCGTGTGCTGATTGATCTATACTTAATCATTACATAAACCTATACAGGTCTACTCCAATAATAATACTTATAATAATAATAACAACATATTTATTCATTTATTAGGGTATATTTTTGTAAAGTGTGAAAAGTTTGACAAATTTGAAAGATATTTTGTATTAAAGAATATTTTAATCCTACCACGTTTCATAAGAATCAATAAAACAAGATGAATTATATTAAACCAAAGCAATAAATGCAATACATCTCTTCGTTCTAAAACGAGTTCAATGGTTTTGATTAAATTTCCCTCATTAATAAAGGGTAAGATACAAAGCAATATTTAATGGTGTTGGATTATATAGCTAAGCGATTATATTTGTCAGTTACGGTTATAACCGCATTTAGATATCATACATTGCAAATTGATCAATTATATCTAGATACGGGGATTGAACCCTGACTTTTGGCTTAGTATCTCGATGCTATAACCACTGAGCTAACCAGGAGTCTTTCCGTGCCCAGGGTCATTCTTCACGCATATTTAAAGGCAGAATCTGTGATGGACGTGTGTAAATCGTCAGCTAAATAAATTTGATCATTTTAGATCACGAGATGTCAGATAACGAAGCTATCTTAGACTCGGGAGGGCTTTATGCTACCAATAGTACAATGACAACTGTTCGAATGAGCATATCATGATTAATTAAATAGTTAAGCTATTATATTGGTTAGTTACAGTAATAGCCGCATCTAAATATTATCTTCTGCAGATATAAGTGAAGAAGGACCATGGGCACGGGACGACTCCTAATTAGCTAAGTGGAAGGAACAGTGACGTAGTATGCCAAACGTCCCGTGTCCTTATGTTATTTTACAATTTACACAAAATAATGTTTAATAGGTCAAATGACGCTGAAATTAATAAATGGTGACCAGATGAGTTTTATTTATTACAATTTACGCTGTTATAGTGCATAAACAACAATACTGTATTTTTATCTCTTTAGAAAGTCAAAATATTTTAAACTTATATTGATGCTTGTGTATGAGCTCTATAAAATGTAAATTAGTAGTCTACATAGGTCAGTATATCACATTATAAAACTTCTATGGTAATTTTAATTCAAGTTCACATATTGGTGGATATAATTGTACTGTATTTAGTAAATGCATGGGTTAAACAAACCCAAATCCCAAATAATAATAATAAAGTTCATGAAAACCAACTTGTGAAATTGCAAAATGCCATTATGTATAAATGGATTAACGAATTGTTTTGGTTGCATATTTGATATTTTGAAAGGTGTTTATCATGGGTTCCATCTACTTGGAAGAACTTATTCTTACTTTTTAGTATTTCTTTTGAGGATGTCAGTTATTAACCTTTAACATCTCTAAAATATTGTCAATTATCTTAAGAGCTTTATTTTGTGACTTAAATGAAAATAACATTACATTTCATTCATTTACTGTGATATGCGTTCAAGGTACTGTCCATCCGTTTTAAATGAAAACTCCAACCAATCGTTATTTGGGGAGGGCTTGATCTATATTTATAAAAATTCAATTTAATCTCAGAATTTAGGCATTTCTATTAAATGCCGTTGGAAATGAGTTGATTTAACAGTTTCATGAAGTTTATAAATTAAAGTTAAAATTAAAATTAAAATTATAAAACCTAAAATATTTTTAATTCTACGGAGACATGTTGATACTTTTCATGAGCATTTTGGGGCGAACCAAACTTTAAAATAACATACACCTTATTAAAACAATAATGTAAGGATTTCTAGAAGTCTGCAATAAGTTTATGAACTCCAGAAGGCACCTCCCTAATTGCTGGTTCACACAGACGACCTTCAGTAGTTTCTGATGTCGATCATCATTAGAAAACCATCGTGTCCAATGGAGTAGCTAACACGTGACACATGCGACATTCTTGTCGTTGCGACGTCTTTAAATTGTCGCTGGTAGGTACATGTAGAAACACAACAGTAACAGTGTAGAGGTGACCTGGTGGTCTAGGGGTAAGGTGTCAGACTTCTGTGCTGGGTCTGGGGTTCAATCCTCGGTACCGGCACAGATTTATCTGATTACCAAACCCTTCCTACACCTCTGACAAGACATCTTGTGAATGTGGGGAATGCCAGGCCTCCACCATGATCTCACAATCACCCTACCATTACACATTAGCGTAAGTGCGTATAACCCGAATGGGTAGTAAGACGCGGTGCTAATAATAATAACAGTGTAGTAATTAGTGGAACAGAGGTGGTTTGAGGTAAGTTTACAGCCCAGGCTAGATTGCCTTTTGGCATCCCGTTGTATAATGGGGGATAATAGGATATTCTGAAGATAATCCCCAAAACTAACAGCTCTAGATCTAACGTAGCCTGGGAATGATAAGAAAAATGACCAAGCAAGGACCGTTTCAAATAGATTCTAGTGAAATTCATTTTACAAAATTTGTTAGTGGAATACCACTTCAAATAGCCCCAAGATGCATCTAAATTTCGAAAAAAAAAAAAAAAANAAAAAAAAAAAAGGCAAATGAGGAACATTCTAAATAGCTTCTAGAGCATTCCAAATTTTAAAAATATTCTTTCTGGTTGAGCACAACCTCTAATAGATTTTAGGAGCTTACAGTTTTCAAATATTAGCCAAAGGAGGACTACTCCAAATATCCTCTAGAAGTATCCAAATTTCAAAACATTTTTGGGGGGCACTATTCTAAATAGCTGTTAAAAGAGTATGATTTTGAAAGATTCTCCAAACGAGGACCACTCCAAAGAACTTCTGGGATCACCCAATTTTCTAACCTTAACTGGGAAAGAGGAGGGTAGAGGCTCCAGAAAAAAACATTTTGGTTCTTGCCCCGTCTCCCCCTTTCACACAAATAACGTTCCACCACTATTGTATAAAATAACAACGGTATTAATTCTTAGGGTTTAGTAGTAAGTCTTAACATCATGTCATAAACACACGGTTTTGGACACATCCCCCTCCCCAATTAAATATTTCCTACGGCCATGCCAAACCTAACAGCTCCAAACCTTATGTAACCTAGGTGTGATATGAAAATAGTATAAAGGGGAAACTCCATAAATGGATATCTTACAATAATACAAACGTTTCACTGCGAGATTGTACGAAAATGGTTAGGATTACAAAGAAAACTACTAGAACATGTTTAGTAGACAATGCTCTCCTCCTACATTTTGTATGTAATGGATGGTTTAGGAAATTATTGAAATAGACCGTTTTAAGGAGCATTTTTAAGAGTGGCACTATATCCCATTTTATTCGCCACAAAAAAACTACACAAATATGTCAAATTTCATGTCAGTATCAAAAAGTTAATTAGTGCTATGATTAGACACTACACTATTACGGCCAGGTTACGTTAGGTTTGCAGTTATGAGGCATGGGAATTAATTCCATATAATTCCCAAGTTATGTTAGGTTAAGTTGGTGCTCTGTTTGGTGCCCCATTCGAGCTGACGCCCCGGGCATCCGCCTGGTTCGCCCACCCCTTAAGACGCCCTAGTAGTTGAACAGTTCAAGTGTCGTTGCGTTTCTCTAAAACGCAAATACAGTCAATCTTATGATTATAATTACTTTAAAAATACAAGTACTCCCAAAGTAGATGTTAAACGTATATGGGAGATAGAGAAGAGGCAAAAAAACATGGCATGCCTCTACTGGGCAGAATAAATACGAAGTAAAGAAAACTATATATGTAGCTACATCTACATGAATGTTTACACAGACTTAAAGGAAATGGCCCTTTTCCCCCCGCAGATGCTTATTATCCGCTTGAAGTACAAAAGAATATTCATCCCACGGCACGCCCGCTAACTTTAAAATAATTCCAATTGTAAAATTAAATTATAATTTAGGCTCTTGTCACTGACGTAATTGCTCGCTAACTTCCCCATGTATTTCCAGAATCGTAGGTGAAATGTATGTATGTATGTATGAATGTATGTATGTATGTGTGTATGTATGTATGTATGTATGTATGTATGTATGCATGTATGTTTTTT
>CABFVZ010000953.1:0-56644 GCA_902151445.1 Timema monikensis
TCCCATCGCCCACTTTTGGAACCACTGCTGACTAGAGTCTAGATAATCACAAGCTGAAAGCTACGACAGTACATTATTTCTACATTGAAAGATGTTAATTTAAAATCTTATCCCCTTTTAATTGTTTGGTATTTAATGTATTTTTTATTCATTTAAAGGGTCAAGCCAAGCCTCCACCGTGGTTCGTATTCCACGTTAAACTGTAGGTCCTCAATTTTAACTTCACAATCAACCTACCATTACACATTAGCGTAAGTGCGTATAACCCGAACGGATAGTAAGACGCAGTGCTAATAGTAATAAAAGGTCAAATTCAACGTGAGATTCAATTTACAAGTAGATGATATTTGTTTGAGATCTACCTTTTTAGATTTTCATAGTTTATTAACAGTTGACTGAGTTCGCGTTTTCTTGACATCATTGCTGCTGCTCTTGTCTCTCTCTTCCTTCTTGTATTCGCCCCGCATGATCATTGCGTCAATTTGCTCGCTTCGCTCCACCCACCTCGCTCGCGCTGCTCGTTTTAGTTCGCTCACGTAGGATAGATAGCGCCTTACGCGTTCGATATTCTTTGGTATCCGTACAGTCCTTGCACTGCTTCCAGGCTTCTCATCTGCTACAGAAGCTGTATTGCGAAACTTATTCACCCAGTTCTTTATGGTATGTTGGTTTGAAACACGACCATGTCTCCAGATGTTTAAATGTTACCTACATTTTTGACGTGTTACTACTGTAGAATCACCATTTTTGAAGCAAAAAAAAATCTTTATAGGGAATACACGATATGCGGACAACCAATGTTCCATGTTGACTAAAATGGCGTCTCTAGCTACCCATATACCTGCGTTATCACAACTTCAGGGCCACCAGAGTTCTGCAAATGTTAAAATGACGTGAACGCTGCACCACCCTGTATAATCTCCCATTCTACGTGGTTCAGTAAATAGAGTGGCTTATCAGAATCAATAGCGTAGACTAGTATGTCTTATTTTTAATAAGATATAATGCACCTGGTTGTACAAAAGGTGACCGGGATTACATATTAAAATATTTATGGAAGAAAATAGAATAATGTACTAATATAATAAGAAGAAATAGATTAATTGAATATACAGAAGAAAACTTGCAGTGTTGCCACACTGTTTACAGCGAAAATCACGTAAATTAGTTTAATATTTCTTAAGTTATTTAACTATTGCATCCCTAACAGCTTTATAGAGGACCCTATATATATTTCATTAATATAAATGGATATTTAATGTGCATTTCTGAACTAACTCATGATATCAACATGCAGTAAATAATAATGACGTGTCTGGACTACATCAATCTTTAGCTCAGTTTGTGGAAGTGCCGATATTAATGTACCGTTGCCCAAAGAAACGCCCGAATGTGCTAATCGTACCTTTCCGTGGAGGCTCTTTCCGTGTCCCGATGAAATGAGAGGATGATGTTAGTGATTATGACGAGATAAAGCCAATTAAGATTTAAACCTAACCTAAGCCTAACTAACCAATTGGGAATTCTTCTTCTTTCGAGAAAAATATCCTGAAACTAGCTGGGAATCTAACCCAGGACCTCTAGGTCAGAAGCAATGGGCCTTGACCACTATACCACGAGTTTGATTTAAGTGTTGTACATCAGGAAGTACAAACTATCACTAGTGTCATACCACCATAAAAAAAAAGATTTTCCAAGTTTTTGTTTACGAGTCCATTCAAAAAGTAAACATAAGTGGAAAAGGGGGGGGGGGATTTAAAGGGGGCACATGCTTCGCACACCTATGGTTTTGAATGTATGTGAACAGACTCTATAGTCTTAAATTTTTCTGTTGGAAACTATTTATAATAATTTAAATTCAGTGGCATTCTATTTTAAATTCTTTTAATATAATAATAAAACTTTTTTTGCAACATTTCAATTCAATCAACTGGTTAATAATTTTAATTCTTTATGTACAATTATTATTATTAGCACCGCGTCTTACTACCCGTTCGGGTTATACGCACTTACGCTAATGTGCAATGGTAGGGTGATTGTGAGATGAAATGAAGGACCTACATTTTAACGTAGAATCCGAACCACGGTGGTGACCTGGCATTCCACACATTCACAAGATATCTTGTCAGAGGTGTAGGAAGGGTTTGGAAATCAGATAAATCTGTGCCGGGACCGAGGATTGAACCCGGGCCACCAGCACAGAAGTCTGACACCTTACCCCTAGACCACCAGGTCACCCTTTATGTACAAAATGTCGACTCGTGGACTGTTTTAGAGGTTAATTATTTTTAGCTGCACTTATAGGTAGAAGATACTATAGTAATTGTGTTTTTTTAAATATCAATAGTAATTGTGTTTTTTAAAATATCAATCATTCACGTTTAAAAAAATCTCACAATTTACTATAAAATACAAAAAACAATAGTCGTGAGCCCCATACAAAAAGCTTGGTAATCGCACGTTGAAAAAAAAAGTCTAGGATCTGGTTGTGAATAGGATGCGTGTTTGTATGTGTCGTTTTAATCTGTAACAATGAGCTAATAAAGTCACGTGTTCACAAACCAAGGGGCTCGAAATTATAATATAGTCACTACTCTAATGAATATGTAAGTATCAGTGGAAAAAATTTGCATTCAACTATACACTACGGTCTGATGATTATAGACCTAATAATGTCGTTATTGCCCACTATTTTCCCCTTTCTAACCCTAGGGCACAAGATTAGAAGAGGACCCCAGTGCAAATGGCAGAAATTTGAGCCCTTGGGTTTCATTAAGCTACTTATATACGATTTGAATCTTAATTTAAATTCTGTCGAAAATTAATATTTCGTGTAAATGTATGTTATAAAATGTAGTTAATATATAAGCTGTGAGTTTATATAAACAGTTTGATCTGAAATTACACATTAAATAATAGGTTCCAGGTCTATATTCGAAGCGTGTCAGATCTAAGCGCATATTGATCCTATCAAATCGACTTTATATAAATTTTTGACCTTTTGTAAGCAGGGTTAACATGGTTGCTATATTTGATCATCTTACATATACACATCAATGGATCTTTTTTTTTAAGCAAATATAGTATCAGCATTCACTTAGGGTAAGGGTGTAAAACCAGACTGTTAGTGTACCAGGTCATTATAGAGACGCGCCCTCTAGAGTCCTAAATAGTGGCATGACTCTAGAGGTGGGGGCTCAACCTCAACCTGTGGATTTCCATCTTATCCCCAGGTGTATGCTGATACATATACTTAAAAAAATTGTCTTCCTCAGTCTGTTTCCTTAAACTATTTAGTGTGATTCATCACTGTGGAAGGGTAAAAAAAATCCCATATTCACCAATGGTACATTTTTCGGCCATTCCGGGAATCAAACACGGGACCTATAGATCAATAGATAGACACGCTACCGACTGAGATAGGGTGTCGGACTCAAGATAGGGATAGGTGGCGTAGATATATAGGCCCAATAATATAAATGTACCCTGTACACCATTCTTCCTCATAACTCAATCCTTTAGACACTTTGTTTATTAAATTACGGATCCCAAAGTTCGATGCTTGTGCTCAGTCTGTACACTTTGTTTATTAAATTACGGATCCCAAAGTTCGATGCTTGTGCTCAGTCTGTAGCGTGTATTTCCATAATGTAAAAGGGATATATTTTTATTCCCGGTGCAACTGAAAGCTGTATTATTGATGATTTCCCTTTTCGCACTAATGAATCAATATGACCAGTGGTGGCTCGTAGCTAAAATTAGTGGGGTGCTGCTCTAGAAAATTTTAGCCTTTTTTTAAAATTGTGTAAAAGGAAAAAAACCTGTATAAAAAGAAAATTTATTCAGGAACTCGATAAAATTTTAACAAAAAAAATATTATTTTTTTTACTTACTTTAACTTAAATTGTTTGAGTGAAAAAATCTTCCTTCCACCATCACGCCAGAGTCGGCACTGCGAGAGAAACAGTGCTCTCTCTACCTGGCAGTCCCGCCTTCCCCCCCACTCCCTCTTATGTGCGTATGCGCACAATAATCAAACACCACGTCACTGGCACTGTGAAGAGCACAGTTCTATACAAAGATGTTTGTAACTTTTTCATAAACTGGGGGACGGTTACTGAAATACTGACATTAAGCTTAAGGAATATATATTGTAATACAAAAATAAAGAAAAAAGGATTCATTATATTAAATGTTATAGATAATATCAAGTGGAAATAGGGGGTGCTGCAGTTCCGCAGTGCCTATACACGAGCTGCCATTGAATATGGCCGAGAGGATTGGCTGTTATGTTATGTCTGTTCTAGAGTTAAGTTTAAGTAATGTAGCTTTTTTAAAAAAAAATCGTGTGGCATATTTGACCGAGAGAAACTTGGACATCCAGGTTAGGACGCCTTATGTGTAGACTATTTGTCACTCTGTTGGCGCAGCATGTTGCCCAGGGTAGACTTTAGGAGGTCGTCTACACGTTAGCCCCCACAATGAGATGATGTGATAATAATTATTAGGATGTTTTGGAGCTGGTGTGAGTCTTAACTTAATTTAAGCCTAACTAACAAAACTCTGGTGACCATTGGGATTATTCCCCTAGAGGGAACAATACCAAAGGTATCAGCCGGGAATCGAACCCGGGACCCCTAGGCGCGTAGCCAGTTGCACTGACCACCTCACCACCTGGGGTCGGTTAGTCGTGTAGTTATATAATCAATCCCAGGTCACCACCGTGGTTCGGATTCCACGTTAAACTGTAGGTCCTTCATTTCATCTCACAATCACCCTACCATTACACATTAGACGTAAGTGCGTATAACCCGAACGGGTAGTAAGACGCGGTGCTAATAATAATATATAATCATACTAAGGGTTGTTGAACGTGATGTTACAGGAAATAAGAGCTAAGAAGAGTTCTGTCCGCCACGAGCCGTACAGACAGAATGATCCGCACAAGGTTGTGTTAACACCGATCACGAGGACCCAGGGTCAAACCGAGGACTACAGCCTGCACGACAGGCAGAGGAACCGACCCTACGTGCTTGGATACACAGGTCAGTCAGTGGACAAGTTTAGTCTTTGTTAGGTAACATGCATTTTGATAAATACTAAACCTGTGCAAATCCAAGATTTTCAGACTCGTTTCGCTGGTCGTATTGTATGCCATGCGTATCCAACCTGTGGGCCCCGAGTACGATCTGTGCATCCCGCCAATGTATGTGTGTGCATGTATGTGTGTGTATGTGTGTATGTGTGTATGTATGTGTATGTGTGTATGTATGCATGTATGTATGTGTATGTGTGTATGTATGCATGTATGTGTATGTGTGTATGTATGTATGTATGTATGTATGTATGTATGTATGTATGTATGTATGTATGTATGTATGTATGTATGTATGTATGTATGTATGTATGTATGTATGTATGTATGTATGTATGTATGTATGTATGTCTGTATGTATGTATGTGTGCATGTGTGCATCAATTATAACGATATGGGATTTTATTGTGGTGTGAATGTGGACGATACCAGGTTTTATGATGATGACGACGCGTGCATGCCCTACTACGCACTTATCACACGGTTATGTGATCTGATTATTGTGATTTTTATTCTTATAAAATGAGTAAGACTTTTAATGTTATACACGATTTATTTAGATGATTACACCTTCGGTACTAAAGATTTGATATTAAGTGATACAATTTTTTTGTTAATTTACGGACTGTTTTTCTGTGATATTACAATGTTCTGTATTCTGAGTAGGCCTACTGTGTACTGTGTATTAATATATTCCTTTGTCACTGTGTACTTTGTGTAACTATACTCACAAGCTGCTTATATATGACCTACTCCTTGCCTCTTGGACCCCTTGTCACCAGTGTTAAAACTAACTAATTAAAGAACTCCTGGCAACCTGATGTTGTGAAGGCTCTTCCTATTGGATAAAGGGAGCCAGCATGTCCCATGATTTTCCAAATACAACGATGTTTGTCTTTTAAAGAAAGAAAGTTTTTAAAACGTAGTGTATTGAAAGTACTTCTAAAAACGCGGGATTTCCATGGATAAAGTATTAAAAGGAAATTGTACATACATATCTTTGAAGAAAAATAAACTTCATCCATGACCTTTTGAATACATGAGAGGGGTCCAAAACAGTATCATTACAAGGATTATGATCCACATATCATGATGGATTAAGTAAGCAAGGCTATTATATTTGTTAGTTATGGCTATTGCCACATCTACATATTAAGTTCTTTAAATTGAAAAATGACACCTGGAGACGGGAATCGAACCCCCGGGACCCTGATGCGTCCTATCTTTAGACTGCAACTGACCAAAGTTGGCACAGGTCTCTAATTCAGATGAAAGACTGTCTTCATTGCCGTTCTGTATGAAATAAATAGCCTCTCAATACGGTGGTACATTTCCTGGCGTTATGTTTAGTTACTCACTTCAGTATCTTTATGTTTAGAACATGCGTGCCATCTACAGTGGGTTTTTTTAGTACGGCGTCTTACTACCCGTTCGGGTATCTGCGTAAGTACAAATTACGCTAATGGGCCAGGAATTAGGGAGGTTTAATTTAGAGGACGTGAACTCGAATTTGCGCGGAGTGAGAGTGGAAAACCATTTAGGACCCAATTCCCCCAACTGAGATTCAAACCTCGATCTCCCTATCTGCGAAAATTTAGCTCAACATGAAACTAGCGCGTTAGCTAACTACGCCACCGAAGCGGGTTAATCTATTTATTTAGCACCGCGTCTTACTACCCGTTCGGGTTATACGTTTAAGTACTAATTACGCTAGTGGATTAGGAATTTGGAAGGTTGAATTTAGAGGAAGTGAACCCGTATTTGCGTGTAGGAAGGGTGGAAAACCATTTAGGAAACCCTTCTCCCCCAACCCCCGTCCAGTTAACCCAACTGAGATTCGAACCTCGATCTTCCCGTCCTCGGCAGTCTAGCTCAACACGAAATTAGAGTGTTAGCTAACTACGCCACCGAGGCGGGTTCAGTTTGTTGTTCTATTACGACCTTAATTGCCCCAATAAGCGGCAAGTTCGCCCAAATAAGCGCAAAAAAAATCGGCCTGATACTTGTTTTGTTTTTTAAATTTTGTCCCAAATAAATGGTTGCCCTGATTAACCAGTGTCCAAACCAGCCGGAATCCACTGTGAATTGTATTTTTATAACTGATATTTATAGTCCCCTCTTCTTTCCATGTAGGCCTGCGTGACCTACAATACAACCAGTTAATTATTCAATAAAGCCCCTGTCAGTCACTTTATTTTGACACACGAGGTCAGAGTTATCGAGTGTTTCTAGTCTCAAGCTCCGAGGGAGCATCTCTCTAGATTAGTAAAGGAGGAAACAATCTGCCCCACATTAGGATATGCAACAATATTTGAGAAACTATAAGTTTCCTGGATGAAACATATTGATTAGCAACGGAATGCATGTTTTGTTGCGGCAACTATAAAGGAACCATATGCTCCATTTTGATTCTACGAAACTGTTGCAGGAGTCAATTACGCGCCTATTTTTGAGGTTTTAACTAAATAGTTGTTAAATTATGACTCAGTGATATCGTCACTAAACATTATTACGTGTTGGTCACCTTTTAACGTCAGTGAGCATTGAAAAGTGAGGTATAGTTAACAAAAGTTAACAGATTAATCCATTGTTCAGTTTGTTGAGAAGTAATGGGATGTCTAAAATGTTAAATGTCTTTTCATCCTTTGGTAGAAGTGATCGGCGTGAAAGAATTTTATGTAGGCCTAATTTAAAAAAAGATAGTAACTTACTTAAATGAGTGCTTTAAAATATTGAATAGTATGCTATTTAAACTCTACAAACTAGTGGCACACACATAAATATTGTCTATATTATTCAGAATATCTCTACTCTGTCCGGTCATTAACCCCAAACACTATTTCAAGAACCTATCCTTCCTATCAAGTCATTGTTAGAAATGCATCACTGATAACTTTGAGTGTACACACGTGGTTACACATCATTTAAATAATGCAACACCAATCTCTATGCTGTATCACTGATGGTGATCCATTAATGATACCGTGAATACACTAGGCTTTAGCGTAGTTGAATACTATAAGGGTTTAAACAGTGGCGGCTAGTAGCTAAAATTAGTGGGGGTGCTGCTCCAGAAAATGTTTAGTCTTTGTTGTAAAATTGTGTAAAAGGAAAAAAACATGTATAAAAAGAAAATTTATACAAGAACTTGATAAAATCTTAACAATAAAAACCAAACTTTTTTACTTACTTTAACTTAAATTGTTACAGTTCAAGCTTGATCTGTTCATTTAAAAATGAAATCCATTCTTATTGTTTTAATTTGCACAAAAAGTTCAATAATTTTCTCCTTGATCTCTGGATGACAATTGAGGAAATTTTTCTCCATTAAAAGTATTGCAAGCGCATTTAGTCTTTCTGTTAAATAAAACAACAACAAAAAATGAATCAAATAGAATAGCTGGAAGCAGAATAATAATATAATTCTACACTCTTCTACAGTTTATCACATTCAAGAATATGATACACGGTTTTTAAGCACAACACACGCTGAATGAAAAAAATCTTCTTTCCACCATCACGCCAGAACCGGCACTGCGAGAGCAACAGTTCTCTCTCTACCTGGCAGTCCCACCTTCCTCCCCACTCTTCCCTATGTGCGCATGCGCACAACAGTCAAACACCACGTCGCTGGCACTGTGAAGCGCACAGTTCCATACAAAGATTTTTGTATATTTTTCATAAACCGGGGTATGGCTACTGAAATACTGACAATAAGCTTAAGGAATATATATTGTACTACAAAAATAAATAAAGAATTAAAGAAAAAAAGGACTCATTATATTAAATGTTATCAATAATATCAAGTGGAAATAGGGGGTGCTGCAGTTCCACAGTGCCTATACACGAGCCGCCACAGGGTTTAAAAATAAAACCTTCCCTCCTGCGGTCATTCACACCTTCCTCCACATCGCGACTATCTTCCAATTAACTCTCCTTACCCTGCGAGATATTCTCCTTCAATAGGGAATACAAATTGAATGATCCTTTTGACTGAACTGGACGAGCTAGTTCATCTTATCACTATTATTATTAGCACCACGTCTTACTACCCGTTCGGGTTGTACGCACTTACGCTAATGTGTAATGGTAGGCTGATTGTGAGATAAAATGGAGCACCTAGAGTTTAACGTGGAATCCGAACCACGGTGGAGGCCCGGCATTCCTCACATTCAAAAGTTGTGATTGATACACGACTTGTCAGAGGTGAAGGAAAGGTTTGGCAGTGAAATAAATCTGTGCCGGGACCGAGGATTGAACCCCGGACCACAGCACAGAAATGTGACACCTTACCTCTAGACCACCAGGTCACCGTCATTCATCTTATCGAAGTAGTCTGGTTCTGAGTGAACTACATGTTGACGCGAAAGTAAACAATCATTAATCTTCAGCTAATATAATTCACAGAAATATAGTAACAAGAATAATAATATAAAGCTGAGATTCTTTCAATATATACGTAACTATGTTAGACCATTGTAGTCCTAGAATGATGTATAAATGAACTGTTCACTTCGAACTTTTTCCAACAATGAAAAGTCCTGCCTATCGCGATGACGAGCAATTAAAGACCAACCGCTCCCTTTGTCTGCTTAACCAGGTTACATCCCCGGACTCCATTTCCGGTTCGGCAAGTCTTTCCGCCGCTCGGCGGACGACAGCGTGATGGAGTTCACCCGTCGAGTGGAGGAGGAGGATCGAAGACGAGAGAAGGAGAGAGGGCAGAGGGCCCGCAGTGCTCCCAAGATGCCCTCCATACGGTCCAAGGACGAGGTGAAGAAGACCTTGGACCACTACCAGGATCGCAACAAGCACAAGGTGTACAGTGGTGAGTACACTCTGGTCAGATCAAACCTAGAGAATGTTAGGTAGCTTAGTCGACTCTGACCTGAGGTTTGATCCATTGCTAGGTGTACTGGTACGGGACTTTGTTACGCAAGGTATAGTAGGATTTTTGTAGGAAGATCCTTTTAGAAAAATAACTCCATGGTGTTAGTCCGCAATCGAGCTATACCGACCGAGCGGGCGCCACCGTTAGCAATGATAGTGCCAACATTTGTGAATAGATGGTTTCATGTGGTCAGCCCAACGAGTTCTCCAACCATTATTCTTAGTTTTCTAAACTTGAGCTGCAACTTCTTTATTCAAGTAGCTCCCCATAAACATAATGTCTTGCGGTCAACCATGATAACATTTTACCAACGTCAAATTGTTATTTAATAGGTTTCGAGGAAATCTATCAAAAGTGACAGCTGCAGATTACATGACTTGATGTATCATTGTGTGAAAGCAGTTCTAGTAAATTTTCTAGATGTCAGATAAAAATCGAACTGTACTTTATTATCCTCTTTCCAGACTAGCATTATACTTCCCCCTTTATCTTATATTATATATTTTAATAATAATAGCTAACTCACTGGCACTAAAATAATAATAATAATCCAGTATTGTTTGGTTGAAGGACAAATGAACCTAAATCTTATTATTAGTAAAATATTTTTACTTTCTTATGACCCCTCGGTTATAGAAAGTATTGTGGTGTTCAGAAAATTGAATTAAGATTTTGATAGATCTTGAGGTTTCATGATCTACTGAACCTGAAAAAAAAGTTGTTTTAACAATGCTGTCTATCTGTCTGTGTGTTTGCATCTTGATCCAGAACCTAAATAATTTAACTGATTGGGTTAGAACTTGGTATCTGGGGTTTTCATGTCCCCCAACAGAATTATTGGAATTAGATATCCAACTCTAAAATTAAGGGTAGATTACTAAAGCACCAAAAAGAGAGAGAAAAAATGTGTATCTTGGCACTGTTTAAAATTACAAACAAATTGGAGCACCTCATTTTTTTTATGGGGAAATGACTTAGAAGGTGCTTTACATAGACATATATCTCATATTTTGATAATTATCTATGGAACTTCTTGAGATATGAAATAAATTATTGTTGAATAGTTGTAGTACTACTAAAAAACACTTTTATTTGAAATACATTTTTATAAAACCAAAAGTTTGAGCTATTGGCAAATATTATTTTTAGATACTGCTCTGGAAAATTATTGTTCTTTGGTGGACATAAATGTTAATGGTTTTTCCCCTCAATGTTTCTGTAACAGTGTTTATTATTTAATTTGTGCTTTTTGGTGGAATATTTCTGCAACAATGTCTATTATTTTTTTCACATATCTTAAGAGTTTTGAATAAATGTTTCCATTCTTTGGTAAAGGATCTAAATAGTTTGTGTAGTTCACTTTAATGCTTCTTTTTAACATTATTAGTCTGTATAGACCAATTAAAGCATATTTTGACATGTCATGGACTTTTATAATACTTTCCTTACCTCTGTCTCAGATTTTTACTAAAATTTAAAATAACTGTTTATTTGTTTACTAATTTTATGAAACGCCGGAAGGAGTGGGTTGGTTACACCGGGCCCCTGAAAGGGGTATGTCACTGGTGAAAGTTTGAGAAACACTGCCAAAGACCAGGGGCTCCCAAACTTTTTAGACCGAAGGAGCCCTAGCAACAGAAAAAATATATGCCAGAGACATAACATTTTTCACACCAACATTATCAGGGGCAGTGCGAGGTAAATGTTTCGCCTGGGTAGGATTGCATTTTGGCTCCCTCTATATAACTGGGGGATAGTATAGTCAATTCACCATAGGAATGGTCATAAATGACAGCTAGCAACATTTATCAGATCTATTTTCATGTATCCATTTGCCAACCCCATGATCTCCAAGCACATATAATTGATTTGTTATCACTTTAGCAGTCAAAACTTCCACAAAAACCATTTGTATTTAGTTATGATTTTCTTTTAACAGTTTATAGATCTCCTGCTGTCAGTTACCATCACTCCTATGGCGAATGAACTCTCGGAATATATGAAAATAATCCCCAAACCTAAAGTAACCTAAAATAATCTGAAGGGAGACTCCACAAATGGTAATTGTACTTCAAATGTTTCACTGTGAGATTGTACAAAAACGATTAGGATTACAGACAAATTTATAAAAACCTATTTTGTAGGCAATGTTATCTTCCTTATTTTTTACAATAACAAACACTTTGATATAATGAACAGTTTACAAGATAATCGCAAAAAATAGTGTTAGAGCACTATATTTTTCAAGGTGGACAATGTGAGATATCTTTTGAAAAGTGGAACTATACTTAATATTTTTCACAACAAAAATATGTCAAATTTTATGTTATCAAAAAGTGAACATTTTTTATGCTTAGCAACTTCACAATTACACCCTCTGCAGGTTACATTAGGTTGGTATTGTTTGGCGCCCCTGGCAGCCACCTTGTTCACCCGGTCCCTAAGTTGTCCCTAAATATTATGAAAATTCAATAACAAGTTAAATTTTACAAGCATAAAAGTATAAAAGAAACAGAATAAAACCTGTTCTGACTGTGGTTTTGGCAAATGTCCTTCATTAACATTTGAATAAAATTATCATTCCTAATTACTGATGCTATTTTATAGAATAAAAAGCAAATACATAACATTCTAAAAGTGCCTCGTAGCCTGAGATAACTGGCAGATCCAAGTTAAAAGATCTTTGATATAGACCATTACCCAGAGCAAGTGGTTGGTCCGTTGGTTCTTCCTTGATATTAATGTGTTGATACACCGGAGGTCACTAGATGTATCTTACATGTGTTAACATTTACGCATTATTTTAAAAGTGACGGCTTTAGAACAAATGAGTTGGTGAGTGAATACATGAAATTAGAGCTGGTTGATTTTGAAATGGTCAGTTTTACCTTAAAGCCATAAAGTTTGAACTGATTGAAGAAATTGTGCTAGGAATACTCATGACTGATTGAGGCAAAAGGTTTTTTTCCCCCTCTCACCACATGCTAGCTACAAATCAGCTTATAAGTGTGTGTATTAATTACATAACACGCTCTTATTTTCCGATAATATTGATGTTTGGGCAGAAAGTAAATAGGATGTATAAGAACTATTGAAAAGATTGGATGAAATACTGAAAACCGGATATGAAGGTCAGCCAAAATAGGACAAAATCATTATGTGTAGTAAACTAGACATGAGTCAGATTACTATAGAAATAAGAGTAAGGATACTGCAAGTAGCAGAATTTTACTATCTAGGAAGAATGATAACAGAAGCAAGAAATTTATAATAGTAGAATAGTGTCGTCAAAAAGGGCTTTTTAAACAAAAAATATATTATTAACTTCAAAGAAAATAAGTCTAGAAATCAAGAAATGATTTCTCCAGGCACATGTACAGTACGTACCGTTGTCTTAAATGGAAGTGAAGCATAGACACTAGAAATTAATATATATATTTTTTAGAAGCATTGTAAGTGGTACTGTAGAAGAATGTTGAAAATAGCATGGATAGAGAAATAAATCAGATGTACCAAGAAAGACAAAGAGAGCGGGAGAAAGAGAGATTTGTAAACGTTTACGAAAGCGAAGAGTTAATATATCGGCTATACACTCAAACACAAAATTGTAACGAAGCTAACTATAGAAAACTAGTATATTGAAGTAAAAATATGAGAGAAAGAATCAGATAGTGCAAGATGTTGGCAAAAACAATATAAAGATGAAAAAGATTTGGTTCAGGATAGGAAGAAGTGAAGAACTTAGCAAACCAATTAGATAAAACCACCTTAAATGCATAGATCTAGGGTTCAAACCCCAACCTCCTCATAAGAAAACCAGTATAATAAAGCTTGGCATTTAAATATCGTTACAACCTATATGGTTAAAAACTTATTATTTCTATCACATAAACATTATTCTGATGTAATAAATGCAAAAAAAAGTCAGTCTCGTATTGTCTGGTTTGACAGTTTCAGGGGGTTCGAGATTCTAACTCTGCCTGGATTTACTTGGGAGAAGTGGCGGCTCGTAGCTAAAATTAGTGCGAGTGCTGCTCCAGAAAATGTTTAGCCTTTGTTTTAAAATTGTGTAAAAGGTAAAAAAAAACATGTATAAAAAGAAAATTTATTCAGGAATTTGATAAAATCTTAGCAAAAAAAAAACACATTTTTTACTTACTTTAACTTAAATTGTTACAGTTCAAGCTTGATCTATTCATTTAAAAATTAAATCCATTCTTCTTGTTTTAATTTGCGAAAAACGTTCAATAATTTTCTCCTTGATCTCTGGATGACAATTGAGGAAATTTTTCTCCATTGAAAGTACTGCAAGTGCATTTAGTCTTTTTGTTAAATAAAACAACCGAAAAAAAATGAATCAAATAGAATAGCTGGAAGCAGAATAATAATCTAACTCTACACTTTTATACACTGTAATGTAACTGATTTGCCCCTAAAAAGTATGTGAAAGCATTGACAATAATATCGTCCTAATTTTATAAACATATCTTATTTCATTTAAATTATATAGTATATTAAATGGTGCTTAAAGCACTTCTTCTTCTAAGAAGGCAAAAGCCACTGGACAGTGACGTCACGCACGTGACATTAGTAAAGTCAGGTTGACAATATATATATTTCAAATAATAACTTCCTTTTCTAGAAGGTTCGAAGAGAGATTTTAAAATGTAACTTGAGTCATTTTCCGGCCCTCGAAGCTTCTAGTAAGACCGAGATGTTTTTGTCTTGTATTTTGTTTTTCTAAACTAAACCTTCTCGAAGCTTCCATGAACAAGGAATATATACAAAGTATGGTGCAACGTAAAGTCAGTAGGAGTTGGGAGTTGGGAGAGAACTCACTTGGCGTCTAGCAACACCTGTCCGCGCTAGCCCGCGTATAGTTCGACATGATCTATTTTCGCATTAATTTAACTGATTCAGCAATAAAAAACATGTCAAAATGAAAAGTGTATTAATTCTTCAATAGGCGCCCATCGCGGTAACGTAAATACCAGAACGTTACAACACTTTATCACATTCAAGAATATGGTACACGGTTTCTAAGCACAACACACGCTGAGTGAAAAAAATCTTCCTTCCACCATCACGCCAGAGCCAGCACTGCGAGATAAACAGTGCTCTCTCTACCTGGCAGTCCCGCCCTCCTTCCCACCCCCTTCAACGTTCGCATGTGCACAATAATCAAACACCACGTCACCGGCACTGTGAAGTGCACAGTTCCATACAAAGATTTTTGTTTATTTTTCATAAACTGGGGGACGGCTACTGAAGTACTGACATTAAGCTTAAGGAATATATATTGTACTACAAAAATAAAGCCAGAATTAAAGAAAAAAGAACTCATTATATTAAATGTTATTGATAATATCAAGTGAAAATAGGGGGTGCTGCAGTTCCACAGTGCCTATACACGAGTCGCCACTGCTTGGTAGTGTTTTCTCCTAACTGGTTTCCAATCTCCTTCCACTCAAATTCGGGTGCACTTCTCCTAGACTATATTTGTTTATGTTCATAAATACCTTTCCCTGAACATGAAATTTAATGTTTGTTTCATTTCAGACTGCCACATCTCCCCTGAGTTCCCTCCGATAGCAGGGTACACAGGTCACATCCCTCGTCTGAGGGTCACTGATGCGTCCTTGAGTCAACGCTACAATACCGCCGCTCGCCACGGTCTCAAACTGCTACAGAGCGAACGGGAGAAACGGCGGCAGATGGACGGCGCATGCGCGGCTGTCACATCTGTGCTGCATCATTCGGATAAAAGATATGCGGTACCAGCCATTTGAAGTTGTGGTTGACGAGTGCCAGCTCACTAGAAATAGCTCCACCTTGAACTCTTTTTTTTTAAATCGCTGTTTTATACGTTTGGCGGCGATTAAATATATTATATTGTTTTCATATTCTCGGTTTGATTAACTGGTCAATTTTTTTATATATAGGTAAACCATTCACAAGGTAATCCCAAATCATAATGTTCCATGCTGTGGTAAAGACCTGGACACATTTCCCAATTGTTGGTGCCAGAATCGTCAAATAGAGACATAGGATACTGGGGAACCTGGTGCAAGTGTAGTTATTGGTGCAATAGCAATAGAAAATCTCAATGTTGTATCTCTATAATATAAACTATAATTTAGGAGTGCTCTGCAATGTATTAATTTGTTGTAAAAGTGGATTGAATGAACACCGCAACCTGCTCAAAATAATTAGAGTGATTTCTTACGTTTTAATCAATCCACGATTGAGTAGGCCTGCATGCAAGAAGTATGTTTGAACACTCTTTCTTTTCTTCTTAAGGTGAGGTAGGAGGGAACGTAAGTTTTATACATTAATGCTTCAGTGGACAAGTTTAGTTTAATTCTCTACACATAGTAGTATTATCAGTTCTTCAATATTTGTCACAAGAAACACAGCATTTAGCGAGACACTTTTATAATGAAGAAAAAAATTCTTGGTCAAATTATTCACAGGGAAGCAACCATAGGCTGTCCCTTATTTTAGAAATGGGAGTTCATTAACTGCGTGATATTGTTCACATTTTAAGTCAAAGTTCTTTATACTTTGTAAGATCATGTGACGCTGTACATGATCCGTCATTCCCATTTTTATTCCTCGGTATGTTCTATACAAGGTTTATTCAAGAAATATTCGGAGTGGAGGGGACTAATTCAAAGGAAATGCATCCACTTTAGCATTGGGGAAGGATGGGAAAATCACATGGCAAAACCCTTTTCCTCCACACTTCACAGTGAACTCAAGCCACAGACAACAAAACTTCATCTCCCAGTGACTGGTGACAGAGTGTAGTGAGAATTTAATGCCATATAGCAGTCCATCCACGTGGGTACCTTATGTTAGTTTTGATTCATCACCCATACGTTAATGAAATTAATTAAAACTCTCTTAATATCATCATAGCCTCCTGATACATTTTTTTTGTGCATAACTTGGCTTCTTTAACAAGATCAAAACTTAGATGGTCAACCTTTCTTGTATAACAATACAAGATTGCATGACGAAACATACATGTTTTTAAATCCACAGCAAAAGATATTTAATGTCTACAAGCTTCCATCAAGCTAGCCCTTAACCTTGAAAGGGTCAGTTATTTCTGGTAGTAAATAAAGTCAGCCATGAAATAAATCTTTCCACTTTTTGCCTAAGTAGAGTGTCAACCAATCAGAAGGAACATAATATTATAAACCCAGCTTTAGCAACATATTAGTTGCAAACATGAACTGAATGAAAAGTGGGAATGACAAAATTACAATAACATGTTATTCAAGAGCATGGTGATCGTCATAATTATGAGATGGCCTCTTTTTAAAGTGTAATCTCTCTTGTTGACTAAATACATTATATAGATGGGAAAACACTTTGTATAAACATGTACAGTACAAAGTTTGTTGTTACAATTTGTGATGGTAAGCAAAGTGATGTAAATTAAAAATAACAGTTCAACCAAAATTACATTAATTAACTAGTAGATGTTATAGATTTTGCTCATACACAAATCATTTCATTTTTAAGAACATATCCATCCACTAAAAATGAATGCTTTAGAGAAGACATAATTCGTGCTAGTGATTTAAATATTAAATACTTTAAGGGCACTGCCTAGTTGAAAGTAAATAGCCTCAAACTGTGGTATTTACTATGGTAATAACAGTTCTGAATCTTTGAATGACCCAAAACAACTCTCAATTACCTAAAATTTTGTGTTACCCCTGCCAAAAATTTACTTTATTTAATAAGGTGGTGAATCTATGATTGAAATAATTTACTTTTATATCAGAACTATGACTATTCAAGTAAAATATCATTGGAAATAATCTAATTTTGACTTAAAATTAATTTTGTAGTATAGAACCTAAAATATAAGCCTTTAAATCCTATTAAGACATTTTGATACCGTTTGCCTCTCTTTTGGTGTGAGCCATATTTATAAATAACATACCAGTTCTTTAAAAAAATGTGGGATTTCTGGACCTCTGTAATGCGTTTGTGCTCTGGTAGACAGTCCCCTTAATAAAGGTTCAAGCTTGAATAATTTATAATAAAAAATAATTATACCTATAAAAAGACCAACACATTTTAGCGCCTTGTTTTAATAGGTGCCAGTTCAGGTTACACACGTATGTACTATTTACACAAATGTGTTAGGGATTAGAAAGGTTGGGCTTAGAGAATGTCTACCTACATTTGTGTGGAGGGAGAGTGGAAAATTATTTGAGAAAATCCACCCTATGTGAACCTGACCGGAATTTGAACCTTGATCTCCCTGTCATCAGCAGTCTAGTCTATTGCAAAACTAACACCTTAGACCATGTGGCCATATAAGTGGGTCAAAGCATTGTACATATTTTAGTAGGTGGCAAAAGTGTTCTGCTCTAGTTGATAATATTTTTAAAATACACGAAATAATAAAGCTTTAAACAATTTCATCATAACGTTTGAGTATTATTATGTCAGGATTATTTTGAAGATGTACTAATGGTTATTATTCTGACGTTGGAAGATCCTTTTCTGAAAGTTTTAAAAAAACTACTAGATCCACTTTAAGTGTATTTATGTCATGTGGAGTTTTTTGCAACTCACACTTTTGATAGATGGTGTTAATAATGACAGCTGGAAACAAAATCTGGTGAACATTTGTCAAAACTGGCTATGTTCCTACATTTTTTACATTAAATATAAGATTCCTAAACACGCGGGTAAAGTATAGGCCTATATATCGGAAGGCATTAGAATGTTTGTGAAAAACAAATATTTGTCATTGGTTTCAAGGCACTAAATACATCTGGATTATTGGTCAATGAAAACTTGTGTGTGTAAATGGCAAACCTCGAACCACTCATGTCATATCAGATAAAGTATTTGACCAGTATTTGATCACAGATCTCATGGAGATATAAAAATGGTGGGCCAGGATTTAATAATGGGCTATCTTGACAGCGTGGTGGTCTTTTTTAAACAATACCGTAGCATAATTAGGCAATATCATTTTTAGTGTGACTAGGAAATAAATCAACTACAGATTTCAAAGTAGGACATTTAATGAAAAAGAATTTAGGAATAGTAGTCCCTGCATTTGTAAAAAATATATTTTAATTCATATTCACAGTTAAACAAATTTTAATGGCTATTATAGGCTGTTTATTTAAAAACTTTTAAAAGTGCGTGTCAGCACATACTACTGTGTGTTCCACAAACATTATAAAAACTTCCTATAGTCTGAACACAGTAATTGTAAGATCCTTATTCAAAGTTTCAAAAGGTTACTGGAAATTTACATTTGTTACTGTTTCCAGCCTATGGCCTGGATCAATATTTTATTCAAGCCATATATTCCACTTCCGTCCTGTTAAGCCTGTCGTAGCTTCGTATGCCTTATAGTCTAACTTAAGACTAGGACAAGTATAACATCCAGTCTCCGGCCGATAATTCATCACTGTGAAAGGCTAAACCCACATTTCACCAATGATACATTTTTCTGCCATACAGGAAATCAAACCCGGGACCCTTGGTTCGGCAGACAGACAAGCTACCGACTTAGATAAGGTGGAGATACTTTCATACATTCATGCGTCGAGACATAAAATGCTGTCAGTTTTGAGTTCCATTTTGACCTTTTGACATTTTAACTATTATAATTAAATCTAATTATTTACTTTCAAAAAACATTACAATATCTAAATAGTATAAGCATCACAGCTGCTATAGTACATTCATCAGAATTTTGGCCTTTCCTGATAGTTGAAACACTTATAAAACAATAGTGCTCCTCCGCATCGCACTTTCACAAGTGAGTTTGATTTAAATTACTTGTCAAAGTGAAAAAACACACTTACATAGCAGATGTATAAAGCAACGTTTTAGTAACTTTTCAACTATTATAAAATACCAAAACTACCACAAATAGCAAGCAAAGAAACATCCAAACATGCATGATCGTTACAAAAGTATTTTCTTCATTGTTGACTCAAACATACAATGCGTGTTGCATATATGGAGATGAGATAAATTTTAAAAATTGGGATTGAATATGAGTATAATATTATTATGAAATTATTTTTATAATAATTACTCCCTTTTATAAATAATATTATGTAGAGATTACATATGTAAATGGTCAACTCCAGTGTTTTTTTTCTGATAAGTTAATCAAATGGTTATTTTTACTTTTTTCTCTCTATATTTTGTGAATTTTTCTTATTTTAATTAAATATTCTGAAAATGTTATTTTGTGTAATTCTTTAAATAATAACTATCATTCTCATATTTGAAAGAACCTAAAGAAATGGCGGCATTTGATAAATAATTACCATTATCATAATCATGAGTCGAATGAAAAATATTTATGAATTATTTAAACTAAAATTTGGGTAATGTGGTAGATTATTTTAGTACTTTAAAATAAAGTTTGTTATTTTATTGGTTTAATTTTACATTGTGATCCCTTTTAATATTCTTGAAGATCTTGACAATATTTCACAAAGCAGTTGAAAGCTTTTACAAGGTTTGTACTTTCAATCTTCCCTAAATCATTTGGAAGCTTTTATTTTGCTTGATCTTACCAAAATTTTTCATTTGAAATCTTGGAATAAAGATCTAGAAGACTTTGAAAGATTTTGTTAATTATTTGTGTGTTTTTTATACTTGTATTATTATGTAATATATATCTGTTGGTGTGTTAACTAATAAAATTTAATGTCATAAAAAGTTTACTTTGTTCAGCCATCATTTAATTACTTGCTTTATGGTACTAGGAGCTCGAAAGTTCATTACTGTACTTAAAAAGAGTACGCAACCTATCACTATCTTGAGCTAGCTCTATTCTTTCTACCACTTTACACCCTGTCCCTATTTTGAGCTAGTTATATTCAGTCCACCTTATTAAATATGCCCTATCTCTTTCAGGACCATTTTAATGTTATCCTTCCATCTGCATATAGATCTTCCCAATGGTCTCTTCCCATTGGGTTTGTCAATCTATAACCTGAACACAATTCTAGATTCTTCCACTCACACTGCATGTTCTGCCCACTGTAATCTGCAAGATTTGATTACCCTAACAATATCTGGTGATGAGTACAAGGTATGTAACTCATCTTAATGTAACTTCCTATACTCCCCATTATCTCCACTCCTTAGACCAAATATTTTCCAATGTAGGGCTACATTGTTTTTGTGTTTTGAACACCCCACAATCCTTCTTGTCAACTAAGGTTAGATACCAAGATTCACAAAGCATGCACAATCCATCACTATATTTATTAATTAGTTTTAGAGATATGAAGCTAGGACAGAGTGAGGATACACACTACCGGAAGTTAAGGCTACTTGAATAGGTGACATACAAATGCTAGTGTATTGATATTTGTATATTGTAGCAGTGTATATATTTTGTTATAGGCGACTATTAACATATATAACAAACAGCAAGTTAATACCAACATGACAATATATTATTAACAGAACAAGAAATGTAGTTTACAATAATTAATAAACCCTCTTATAAACTATATACTGTGTATGATGAAATAAACACAATGTTTATTTATATAAATAAACAATATTGTTCAATATAATAATTAAAATAAACCTATTTTTATTAGTGAAACTTTGTCATAAATGTTCTTTAAGTTGGGTAAAATAAATATTTATGTGAGTTTTTCAACATTCACCAAGATGACTACAAAGATGATGTTTAGGTCAATATCAACATGGTGATCAATTAATTTAGCCACCCAAAGTTGTAGATTAAGTAGTAAAAATAGCTTAAAGCTGATATGTTTTATACATGTATATATGTTAAGTAAAGAATAAAGTTATTTTTATCCATAAAAATGAATCTGATGAAGTAGTACATCAAATGAAATTATTAAGTCTTTTTAAATATAATTTGAATCAATTTCATGAAAATAGTATAATTGGATGAAAAAGTTGACACCAGGAAATGATGATTTGACTAAAATATCAGACTGGTGAGTCAAACCAAGGTTTCCCTCATATAACTGGCTCTCTTGCCACTGATCAGGTACCAGATGATTGAATATTTAAGTTTATATCGTTACTAAGAAATAAATCACAAAACGTTTAAGCCTTGAGTGGTTATTACAATAAAGCCATAAATAGAATCAATACAAACCTTTTTTTAAATATAAACAAACTACAAATAATTACCTAAGTCAGGAGAACCTGCATAAGCGACATATCTGGTGCTTAGTAGTACTTTATAATTATGGAGGACCTCCCCAAGTAGTTCTTGTAGTTTGTACAAGTCGGATATCCAAACTTAAGGCAAGTAAATATGTACCATTATATTCACAAATATAAATGTAAGAGAGGGTGGGTGAGATGATAGTTATCAGGTTAGGTGTATTTTTATTCTGCCTGTATTTTTCCATAATGAAAACTTAAGGGTGTGGGCCATTATTATTTTTGGCTTTTCGTTTGTAGCGAATTAAATTACCAAGTATTTCTATTGGTGTGGATCAAGGTGTAATTAATTGTCTAGGCCATGAATTATGGTTAGAGACCTGAACTTTTCACGATTGAGAAAAATATGATTTTTTAAATGTATTTAAATGATGAGTTTAAGAACTTTTTCGAACTTTGGAATCTATTTTTTTTTAACTTTTTAAGGAGAATTTTGTTTTCTGATTTTATTGTGAATGTCAACATATATCACATTTAATTCGCAAATTTCAAGCTAAAAAGTAAAAAAATCATAAAGTTGATAAAAATATTGGCTCGTTTGTGAAGTCACTTTTCTGTTCAATATTCAAACCATTAATGAATATTTAATTCCACCGATAAAATTGTATTTTTTTAGTAATAACTATTTACAATTAATGGTGAATATTTACTCAAATATATATTATTTACTCAAATATATATTTGTATTGCTATAATTTACGCATACTGCATACACAATAAATTAAGTAATACTTTTTTTTCAGATTATATAATATAAGGTAGGAGGCAGTTATAAGGCCCTCCAGGAAATAAGCCCTAGTTGTTTTAAAAATATCCCGCCAAATTTCCTGGTATATATATATATTCGTGCAATCACGAAGCTAATACAAGTGCTATCTATCGACAGCAGCAGGAAACTTGTAGCCTCCAATGTGTGTCTCTAAGAGTTGGCAGGTGAGTGTTATCCTCTTTTTATAACTTTTCATCTCAAATAAAGCTACGATTGTATGTTAATTATCTACTATCCTTATCGTTAGGACAGAAATTGTTAGTGTATTTAATAAGCAACACCATCATGTACTGAAAGTCGGTTTCAGCTAATTCCTACATTTGTTTTGAATATAAATCAAAATGCCGTGCTATTAGGAAATAAGGCCCACCGAAAAGACAAGTGAGTCCTTATTACCTGACATGGATTTTAAAGCACATTACTCCTAACATTTTGGATTTTAATTCTCAAAAAGACAAATAAGTTTTGACTGCTGGCCTCCAATTCGTTCGAGATCTATTTTATTCCCCAGGCACTTGTATTAAGGGGCTAGGCAGCCCTCAGAGAGGCTCTAACTGCAGATAGAGAATATAAAATACAAAAAATAATTGGATCCTTAAAGAATAATGAAACTTTTACCAAAATGTGAAAACCCAATTTCTTAGATTATGGCCATGAATTTACAAAATAAAAATTATATTTAGATAATGTATTAAAATTATAATTAATAACAAAAAGCATGCGCTCGCTCCGACATGACATTGCCAAGCCGAGTAACCACTAGCCATACTCTTTGGAACATGCGTAGAAGATATCGTTTTGTAAAACAAAGTTGCTTATGGTTCCAGAGTATTGGAAAACGATGGGTAAGAAATGCCATGGTCTGAGATCAAAGTGGGACCAACCTATAATGGAAGAAGCCCTGAGGTTAGTTACTCAGACGGGTAAAATCGCAAAGGTACGTAGAAAGTAAATTTGGTATCCCACGCAGAACTCTGAGGAATCACTTGAAATCAGGGTAATCTGGATGAAAGTTGGGTAAATGAAGCATTCTAACTAGTGAACAAGAATGTGACTTATATAATCGAATAATATGTTTCTCTGAAATCGGATTCCCACTTATAACAGTAATTCTACGCCGGTGTGTATACAAGTTTGTTGAAAAGCATGGCAATTCATATCAATTCAACAAATAAGAGCAGCTAGCCGCTAAGGAATGGTACCGTACCTTCATGCGCCGTCACCCACGTCTTTCCAGGAGGAAAGCACAATTATTAAATCCAACTAAGGGTCAAAAACTGAATCGTGTCATTGTAGAAGACTATTTCACCAAGCTTGGCAGCACTCTTGCTTCATTAGATTTAAAAAGCCGACCACAAAACCTTTTTAACATAGATGAGAAAGTGTTTAGGTTTACGCTACATCATCAACAGTCAATTTTATCAAAAAAAGGAACCAAGCGAGTGCATCTTGTAGCTCAAGAACACGCCTACCAGCGGCCTTAGATTAGTTTGAGATAAATTTTACGGAAACATAAAAATATTGAAATATAATATTATCCCTAATAAATATGACAAGACAAAGTGATTTATTTGCCAGGCGGGTGGAGGCCCCTGTGCGTGGCACGATCGGCACATGCCTTAATCCGACTCCGAGTCTGCATAGGGGTGGTAGTTGGTACTAACAGATAACTAAAAATATTTTGTAGCATTACTGTGGATTCACATGTTCACTTTAAAACGCGAGCAGTGCTGAGATTTGGTCATGTGACAGCTCTAAACCAATCACAAGAATTCTGCTTGGTCAGCGTAGCCCGTAGTCCCGTACTGCTCAAGTAGAGATAATTTCAACTTTTCCAGTGCTTCTACAGAAAAACGGACAAGAAGACCCAATCAGCGCATGCGCAAACTTTCAAACATTTGCTATTTATACATACAGAACATTCTAAAGATGGCTTATCTCAAAAGTGATGATAAAAAACGACAGTTTATTGGAAGCCATGAGTTTTATCGATGACAAAATTAAACCCAGGTAGTAGGTAAAACATTTTATTTTAAATACAGTAACTTGCACTGATTGTAATATTTTCATTTTTATGATTGACGTTTCAATGCATCTTGGGTAAACAGAGATTCCCAACTTTCCACGAACGTGTGAACCCACTTGTCGGTAGTGGAATAGTAACGTGTCGGTTGTAGTGTCGTATTGTAGTACCTCATTACAAAAGGGACTGTCTACAATGAAATGTCATAGCACGTAATTTCAACCAATAGGAATTAGGAAAACATAAGCCATCAAAAAAATAATAAATATACGAGACTGTTACAGTTTATACAACTATATAGGTATAACTGTTTTCAATAAAACGATTATTTTCTTTAATAAAAAGGAGGATAAATACTGACATAATCAATAAGTGTATCGTTGAAATCCATTTTACACTAGTGTTAAACGATCCAGAGTCAACAAAAAAAAAACGAGGTAAAGAGCATACATACACCAGCATAGACTATGGATTCATAATCAAAGTCAAATAATTAATATATATATATATGTGTGTGTGTATGTGTATATATATATGTGTGTATATATATATATGTGTGTATATATATATATATACATATATACGTGTATATATATGTTTAGACAACCATTGTTTTTAATTAAAAACTGCAGAATATATTTGTATAGATTTCCATGATGTAGGCTATTATCCTAGATTAAATAAATATTAACTTTAACTGATTTTAGTAGTGCAACCATATTTGTATTTGATTGGCTGAACGCAACATGTCACAACGCAAGAGATGGACAGTGTTCATCTCCATCCGACAAGCTATTCCGACAATTTCGACTTACTACCGCGATTGCGACATTCAATGTAGACAGTCAATATTTCGACTCCGACAAACGAGTACGACTCTAAGTAGACGAGCCAAAAAGCGGTGCTGACTTACTGTACTGCTTTCAAATTTCAGCGTACGTGTGAATTCACTTTTATCAGAATGTAGACAACATTGATATTAACTACATATATCAATTTCAAAGATTGTACTCGTATTTGTACAGTACTACCGGTATCACGGCCGTTTTAGTGAAGATGGTCGTGGCCATATATATGATTTTGCACAAGAAAATTGAAAGAAACAGATTTGTTGCCTCTGAATCAAAGCAAACGAAAAACTTGAGCGTCACATTTTGGTCCTCTGCAAGGGGTGTGTTTATGTCCATTGTCCATCCAATATAATACTGACCTTACTTTATACATTAATTTGATAAATGGTATTTGGTTGAAAGCTATCCGTGTGTCTTTGAACGTAAAAAGCAATAATTGAAAATATGAGTTTTTTATTTATTAGACCCTACTTATGTAGCATGTCAACCAAGTGATATGAGCTCTACAAGCCGTAATATGTACAAAATACTAAACTGAAATAACGGAATACAAAGAAGAGAAGTAAAACTGATATATTCTGCAAAAATATAATTTGTGTTCTACTTTCATGTTCCCGGATACAATCACCATGCTTCGATACAGTATTCTGCCAGCATGGCAGAAGCGAAGTCATGGCATTTTCAAACAGACGTCTAAACCCTTGAACGCCAAGTTGAAGAAAGGCCTGACTCGTTGGTTCAATGCCACGAACCCAAGTGCTGCTGCCCTAGTGGACTTCCTTGGCAACTCTTTCTGCGCTGTTCCAACCCCGTCCCCCCTTCCTTCCTTTTTCTTATTTACATGCCCATATTTGGTCCGGTATAGTCAGGATATAGCGTATATAACGGGTGGCCTCTAGGTTCACAGGAATGTCACCGGGACTAACTATTACACCAGAACTATCGACCTACACACCATGACAAAGAACAGGCACCTACAAGAAATATACAAAGATAAGAACGAGAGGTTCTACGAACAAAGTGACTCACACACAAACACAGTCATAAGATCACTAGGACGCTACGACCCAGACGACCACAGGAAACACAAAAGGCCAAGACTGGCATAGTAACAAAAAAAACCATTAAAAAACATTAAAATTATCAAAAATATATAAAATAAAATAAACTAGAAAGGAAAATTCTTTCCTAAAGAAAAAAATTATAATAATAAAAAATTAGTTAAATGACATTACAAACATAAAATTTTAAAAAAACGCCACTGTGCCAGAAAGCAAGGTGAATGCGGACTGCCTTTTTAATCCCAACCTTCCAAATATCCTAAATCCCTCCAAACACTTTTAACTCAACATTCACGCACAATCACACATTTCATGCCATTACTACCTTTGTAACGGCCGGATGCAACTGGGATAACCGACTAGGTTTTTTACGAGTCAGAGAATAATACTGGCACTAGGGTCTGCCCCAGATGAGGAATAGAAATGTATCCCCTCCAGACCAAATAAAAAAAAACCTACCAACCCCATTATTACTACCTGTCACGGACGAACTCCACTGGAATAACCAACTACGTTTTTTACGAGTCGGAGGATAATACTGGCGCCATGTCGGCCGAGATGGGGAATAGAAATGTATATATCACCTCCAGATCAAATCCCAAGAAAGAAAATCCTACCAATCCATTCCCGGACTCACGTTACGCTATCACCCACAAGCGATCATTCCTACTATACCAACCTACCTTATCCCAACAAACAAAAAATCCTTCCAAACCCCTAATACACAGTGACATCATTCATAATCACAACCATTACACTCACAGGGTACTAATTTATATTACTCTAATTTATTACAGCATCACTCAACGGTTTCACCCATTCATTGTTTCACCCTCATACCATGAGGATAAGGGCTAGCGACTGCTGCCTGTAACTCACAAAACATAATCAGCCCTTTCTCTGATGACCTAGCTTGGCGCTTCTGTCAAGGTGGATATTCTGAGTCGGGAACAGCCGAAAGGCATCACAGGATTGTAATTCATCATTTGATATCTTTGAAGGAGGAACCTCAGCTCCAACACCAAGAAGTAACAGCTGTCCCTGATGGTTGGGTCGTGGGTCTCACCACCTCGACGCCGAGGGAGTCTTGTCTGATGTTTCAAGTTTCCTAAGAATGTTATCCAAGTCCTTCAGACTTGTTGATTTAGTCCGAGTGACTAATTATTGTTTATCTCTCCTTTTGACTTAGTTTACTTAGTCAAGTCGACTATAATGTTGTCCAAGTCCTTCAGACTAGTTGATTTAGTCCGAGTGACTAATTGTTGTTTATCTCTCCTTTAGACTTAGTTTACTTAGTCAAGTCGACTATAATGTTGTCCAAGTCCTTTAGACTAGTTGATTTAGTCCGAGTGATTAATTGTTGTTTATCTGTCCTTTTGACTTAGTTTACTTAGTCGAGTCGACTATAATGCTGTACAAGTCCTTCAGACTTGTTGATTTAGTCAGAATGACTACCTTTGGTTTGGTGTCAACCCAACCTAATTACTTTAGTCAGATAGTCTGACTATATGTTTTACCTATGTTCATATAACATAGCTTGGATACAGGAGCTTGGAACCCTATATGTAGTAAGGATCTTGCTTTAAGCTTCCTATTCTCTATGAGTTTATTATTCCATTTTAACTCCTAATGACTTCACAATATCCTATGACGCCATGGAAGTCAAGCTCAATTGTTCGAATTTGTATATGGCTGCAAGCAGGTGGTCTAAAGCCTTTATTTGTGGACCTAATTGGGTCAGTATCTCACGTCATTTTTGTTGGTACCTCTTTGTCTATTTTGGGTGCGCAATGTGTGGCCCGCAAAGATAGTGTTTTCATTCTTCCCTAGTTGGCAATTTAATTGTCCTAGTATTTAATGATTTGATTAATAATTCTATGTATACCCCAGGGAGTGGGTAATGGCATAAATGTACTATTGAATGCTTTGTTAGTACCAACTGGGAAAGGACCGTCCATAGTACAATTTTGTGTGGACACTTGGTTGTTAGCCATCTGTTAATGTAATTGAATGAAGGTCCTCTTAACAATTTATTATTTAGAATGTCTTTCTTATTCTCAAGTCAAGCTAGCTTGGCCGTCATTTAGCTCAATAACTCTAAAAATATAGGATTTGCAGTTATACCTTGATGAGTAATTAATTCACCATGTTTTCTGTTTACAACCTTCTAGTAGAAGTCTTGGCTGTAGCTCGGATGGTTTGGCATTCAATACATTCTTTCAACTTATCTTCCTTTTGACGGTTTCCGTGTCGTCTTGGACGCGTATTCTCCCGTGCTACGGGAAGTTCCCATATATTTGAAGTTGTTAAACCCTATTACAGTTGTCAGTTTAAAATTCAATGTTTATAGTTATACTTCTATAATTTACTTGTTTTACCTAGCCTACCTAACGGGCTTTATTACACTTTAATATTTTCTATCCAGCTTTCACTCTACAACAAGTTTTGTAACCCCATATTACCCTCTTATGTTATTTGTATAATACATCTATTATTGTTACCAATTCAATTCTCTTACTTCTATAATGTTTCCCTGTTTCTATCATTTCATGCGTATTGCTTTGTAATAGTTATCGTTACCTTCTCTACATACTAGAGTGAATAGAAGGAAACGATATACTTAAAGTACAATTAATCAGTACATATATTAGGATTCTGGTAAGAATTAATTTCTTTTTCTATCAACATTATTAACATTTTACTTTGCACTCTATCAAAGGCCTGTACTAGATATAAAAATAGAGCATAAACGTATCTTTCTTTCTCAATATATCTCTTGCTTATAATTCTTATAAGCCCAATGGCATCCTTTGTTCTCTTTCCATATACACAACCCAAACTAACTACTACTACTACTACTACTACTACTACTACTACTATATCGGCCTAATTGAATTCTATCTGTTCTATCCTCCACTGGATGCAACATTTATAAATGGATCTCACTCCGGCTAAAGAAAAGCTTACCACCCATAAGCTCGGCCATTATACGTCACAAGTTTTCTTCGTTTCCCTCTCTCCATCTTTTTCGGTTGCCAGGCTACTTACCTTTGCCAGTAGACACCTGGTTTATTTTCCTTCTTCTTCTTATTATTATTATTATCAAATACCACACCTTTCCCCTTCAAAAGAATGACCTTGGCTCTCCTAACAATTTACATAATTATTCACAGTGTCACTTAAATTACCTAATCAAATTTACAAACTCTTCCCTATTTAACTTTCAGGCCTAGGGAATAAAGGGGTAGTTGGATCATTACAGATCCAGCCAGCTTCCTCTGGGGCTTCCTTACCCAAGGAGTTCGTTTCACAACCAGAAGGGTGCCTGACAAAGGCACTGGGAGAACTGAGGGGTGGTTTCTCTGGAGACGGATCATCTGTTTGCCCTGGAGAAACTTTTTGTTGTGAATTATCTTCTACCAAAGGCAAAAGAACTCCTTCCACAGGGTCGTTGGTTCCTAGTTTTTGACCCAACAGGGCTTTCGTCTCACTTTCTAGCTTTGAATTACGTAAGTGATCCGTATGCACAGACCTCACCATAGTTCCCAACCGAGCTAGATGGGTAACAGGACTTATAATCCTTATTATTTTCCCTGTCATCCATGTTTCAGTTTCTCCTCGAGCCGTTTTAACCAAAACTACTTGACCTTCTTCAAATGTACGAGGTGATCCCGCTTTCTATTCCAATTCATCCCCACTCTTACTTTCTTTTCCACCACTCTTGCTGCCAGATGAGGCTTCAACATTGAGAACCGAGTTCCCGGTCTGGATTCAAGAAATAACTCAGCCGGGGTTTTACCCATAATTGTGTGAGGGGTATTCTTATAGCCAAAAATGAAATTATCTACCCTATGCTGAAGAGTTATTTTCCTCCCTTCCTGATGATCCAGCTTCAAAGCTCGTAAAAGCGCCTTTTTTTACTATCCTCATTGAGCTTTCCGCCTGACCATTAGATGCTGAATCATAAGGTGATACCATTTGCACAATCCCATTTCCTCACAGAAAATCTTCAATCTCTTCTGAAACCAACTGTGGACCTCCATCAAACACTAGCTTCTCCGGCATACCATAGGCTGCAAAACATGTCCTTAGTTTTGCTATTGTTTGTGAAGTTGTCGTAGTAGACATGGGGAACACCTTTGTCCATTTCGAATGAGCGTCAACCAACATTAAGTATTATATCCTGAAAATTGAAAAATGACACCTGGACACGGGAATCGAACCCAGGTCCAGGTGTCATTTTTCAATTTTCAGGATATGATATCTAAGAGGTGCTATCCTCACTAAAATGCATAGATGATAGCTTCGGCTATCTGATTCATTAATTAAGTATTATGTTCCCTCCAGTTTTGTGAAATCAACATAAACTCTCTGCCATCTTCTTAGTGGCCAGCTCCACTGTTGAAATGGTACTCTCGGAGCAGCATCTCGAGTCTCCTGACAAATGGAACATTTCTTCAATCTGCGAGTCAATTCCTAGCCACCACACCCTTGAGATGATAACACCTTCATCTTACACATTCCGGGGTGTTCTTCAAGTAACATTGACAAAATGATGACGGTACCTCTCTGGGACCACCACTCGATACCGCCAGAGGAGACATCCGTTTTCAATGGAGATCTCGTGTCACTTCTGAAAGAAAAAATACATCCATTCTGGTTCCACCTTGAGCAGCCAACCATGCAGTGTCCAGTCTACAATTTTACTAAGATATAAATCCTCCCTAGTTTATTTCCCAATTTCCTCATTAGATATTGGCAGCTCCTTTAAAGATGCAAAAGTAAAATTTACATCCTCCTCTAACATCTTACCATCACCACCCGGCAATCGTGATAACACATCCGCTTCAACGATCTCAGATCCTTTTCTATACTACAATTCGTAAACATATGAGGACAGTAACAGCGTCCACTGCTGTATACGAGCTGCTGCCATCTTTGGAATACCTTTCTTGGGGGACAACAAATACAAAAATAGTTTATGATCAGTAACCAGGGTAAATTTATGACCAAAAACATACTTATGAAATTTTGTTACTCCGAAAATTAATGCTAAAGCTTCCTTCTCTATTTGCGGATAGTTTTTTTCTGCTTTCAATAATGAACTGGATTTAAAATATACAGGTCGAGTGGAACCATCTGGGAACACACGACTCTTCACACTTCCAAGACCCTTACTGGAAGCATCGCAAGTTATCTAAAGGGGCAAAGAAGAGTTGAATGGCACCAATATGTCACTTTCCACTAGTAACTTTTTTTTTTCTCAAACACTTGTCGCTCTTTTTGGTCCCATTTACACTTCCTGCCAGACTCCAACAATTTATACAAAGGACTCAACTCTGTTGCTAAGTTTGGTAGGAATTTTCCATGAAGTTGCAAAAGTTCTAGGAATTTCTTCAGCTGTGTCACATCTTCTGGCTCTGCTGCACCTAATATGTCCTTCAACCTTTCCTTGGTTGAATGAATTCCCCTCGCATCAACCCGATGACCCAAATAGGTAATTTCATCTGCCAGAAAAACACGTTTGTCCTTGTTTACTTTCACCCCATAATCCTTTAGTCTCTGAAGCACCTCATTTGTACGTTTCATGGCCTCTTCCACTGTATCTGATACTACTATTATATCATCGGTATAACAAAAGGTTTACTCTAGCCCTAACAAAATACGGTCCATGACAGATTTAAAAAGAGAACACGCACTATTTATACCTGGACTTTGTTTGCGGAATTAGAACAATCCCACATGTGTATTCACAGTTAGTAAGGGTTGAGACGCTTCACTAACCTCCAATTGTAGATACCCTTTTGACAAATCAATCTTGCTAAATATCGTTCCCCCAGATAGTTTTTCAAAAAAAAAACTCTTATCGTGGGCAACGCATAGTGTCCGTCTTCCACAAATTTATTCAGAGTCACTTTAAAATGCCCACATAACCTCACTTTTCCATTTTCCTTTGATACACACACTAACGGTGTAGCCCATTGGCTATGTTGAACGGGGTGCAGTATTCCCTCATCACGCATTAACTTTAGCTCGTCCTCCACCCCATCCTGCAAAGTGTAAGGCAATGTTCTCACTTTACAAAATGTAGGCATGGCTCTTTCTTTCATAACCACATCTACTGTTATTCCCTTAATAGTCCCCACCAGTCAGTCAAACACCTTTGCATGTTTAGAAATTAGTGATTTCACCAGGCTTGATCGGTCCTGTAGCATGTTCCCAACATACCTAACTTCTGACTGCCAGTCCAATTTCAACAAATGTAACCAATTTTTCCCCAACAATATCAGATATCCTTTCCGATTATAAGAAACTACTAATATTGGCAACTCCATCTTGGAGGAGCCATTCATTAATTTGGCCCTAAATTATCCCTTCATATCTATAACATTACCCACGTATGAACTCAGACTCACTGACGGTGGTCTTAGAGTTTTAATTCTAAAGTATATTTTATACACACTTTCTGGCATCAAGGTGCTTGTAAAACCAGTTTCAATCCCCATTTCTACTGGCTTACCATCCACGTTCACTGTTGCTACCCACTGCGCATCCCTGTCCCTCACCTCGTCCACATGACATAATTCAAGCTCATTAACTTTTTTAAGTTTAGGCCCATTCTTTTCTTTCTTTGAGTTACACGTCATAGCTATATGTCCTACCTTGCTAGATGTGTAGCATTTGTTATTTTTCAAAGGACACTCCGCAGCTAAATACAAATGACTTTTACACTTAAAACACGACCTCTTACCCTGCAGTCTAGGATTATTTCTAGTACTTTTACACATTTGCCTGTCCTTTCCTCTCTTCCCAACAAAATTCACAGTATGAGGCTCCATCTTATGAACGCTCTTAAACTGGTCGTTGGCTAAATCTAGACGCCCTGCCATTTCACAAGCCTCCTCAAATGTGAGAATATTCTCCCTAGCAAACTGACATTGAATAGATATGTCCCGTAGACCACTTATCAACCTATCACGTAATGCATGCTTGAGAAATGTTCCAAAATCACAGGATACTGCTAGTATTTTTATTTCCACTACATATTGAGCTTCTGTTTCAAACTCGGCTTGCGAACGCTGGTTAAACCCCACCCTCTCCGACACCACAGATTTTGGTGGACTAAAACGACTCTTTAACACCCTCACTAGTTGCTAATAACTTTTGTCTATAGGTGCTTCTGACATCAAAAGGTTTTTAAGAAGCCCGAATGTTTTAAGCCCTACTATAGATAATAGAAGTGGCATCTTCTCCACCTCCTCAGTTTTATAACTAAAATGCCAGTTCAAGCCTTTCTAGGTAATTGTCCAACGGCTCCAACTCTTCTTCAAAATGCTCAAATCTAAACGACGACATGTTTATAAAAAATTTCAAAAATAACTATATCCCGTAATGCGCAAATAATTAATGAAAAATACCATATAATGTCTGTTCACGGTAGGAATTGACTTCTGAAAGGCCTTTTTCCCTACCATAAATCTATTATATAGTAGGATATTGGTAGGATAAAAGACCTTTCGGAGAGTAATTCCTACCGTGAATGGAGGGTAGCATGCTTTCACACTAAACAACAAAACTTCACGTTTTCTCTCATAAATACAGACTCAAATCACTCGCGAATAGTCACACATCGTTTACACAATTTCCACTATTATCATCCTCATCGCCATTTATGTTCTATCCTCCACAGGAAGCAACATTTAAAAGTGGATCTCGCTCCAGTTAAAAATAAACTTACCACCCATAACCTCGACCATTACAAGTCACAAGTTTTCTTCGTTCTCTTTTCTCTGTCTTTTTTTTTTTCGATTGTCAGGCCACCAACCTCTGCCAGTAGACACCCGGTTTCTTTTCCTACCACTTCTTCTTATTATTATCAAATACCACACTATCCTAAAGATAAAATATTCAAATAAACAATAGTGAAAATATTGTTGAGGTGTATTCATACAAGTTTAAACAAAATAATGTAAAAAATATGGATTTAATGCCTCTCAATAAACTGATTATCTACCAAACAGGTATTTTTGTTTACAAAATAAAATAAAAATAAACTTAAAAGTACCCACAAATTAGAATTATCTCAGTCAGGTCATCATACTAGAGGCTTACTTAAAATATACCATGAATCTTTTAATACTGTAAACTATGGAACGAATTCAGCTTTAAATAAAATTATTATAATATATAATGCAATAAATTATTTATTCCAACAGATATTACTGGTATACTTGAACTGACAATTTTTTTTAAAAAAGTTTTTTTTTTGCCAGTGAACAACTTTAAACCAAACATACCAAAATTATGTAACGATTTTGACTACCTCTTCTCTATTCATGATTAAGATACATTTTATATACTGCAAAATACTTCACTTAAGTCTCATCCAATCTATTTGCCTTCAATCACAATTATTCTAATAAATTCATCTTTTCACATTAAGCATTTTAGAATTTATTATCATTTCCCTGTATATACCTACATGTATTGTTTATTATTGTAATACTAATTAATTTTACACAACTTTTATTTTCATCTCAAAGTCCTTTCCTATAAATTATTTGCTACTGTTATTTTGTTTTTATCTTTATATACTTATTTTTTTAATGTTCATCTCACATTTTTTGATAAATGTAGTATTCATCAATATTATCACACATATTTCAAAATTATCTCATCTGTAACATAGTACTGATACTGCTGTCTATTATGTTTTGTATATTTTGCTAATTTTGGTTGTTTTGACTTTTTTTATTATTTTTTTATTTTAATAATATTGTTTTGGTGTTTAACTTATTTTATTATACGACCTGCACATTTGTAATCTTAGTTTTAAAGGTTCGAAGTCTTAACTACAAATTTCATTACTCCTTACTTAACCAATCTTTAGAATGTTTTCTAAAATGTTTTGACTTAGTTAAAATTTATTTTATGATTAAATATTCATAATATATTTTCTTTTAGAATTTAAACTAATGTAAAATTTCAAATATTATAAATCCATAGTCCTATAATTGAGCTATAGCTTTTTGGATCATGTTATTAATTATCAAATAATAAAGAATAAAAATGTATTATCAAAATAATTAAGCTTACAACTAACTTAAAATAAAATACAAACATATTACATTCCCTTAAATTTAATCAGGCTACAGTTTGGCAATAATCATGGGACTAAAACTGAAATATGATGAATTTATTGGTAAGAGTGTAAAACATATCTATCTCTTTATTTTGACAGATAAAAGGATACTTTTACTATCAAAGTGTGGTTCTCATTCTTCTGTCATCAGTAGCCAAACACAAGTTTAATTTTATTTTTATTTATTCATTTGGTCTAATGTCATGAAATAATAAATTTTTTGTGAAATGCAAACGATTATACTATAATTTTTATTTACTTATCAAAATCCTTTCATATGGTTTTCATTTATATACATCAATAGGGGATATTCATGATTAAAATTGTATTTATTTTAGAGCAAAGGTAGCTTTATTTTTTAAGCAAACCAAAAGTATCCAAACTTTCAGTTAGCTGATTGGCTTGGCAATTTTCTTCTAATATTAAGTGGACGCCCGGTTTTTTATGTAGATAATCATTTATAACCTTGACACCTGCCTGATGAATACAGTGTAGGTAACACGTCACCATTTTAAGTATATTCTCAAACAACAAAAATTAAAAAAAGCTAAAGTGTTTCCTATAACATCCTTTACAAAAATATAAAATTACTATATATTTCGGCATTTTTCAATTTGTCTAATATTAGGTATCCTTTAATAAAAGCTGAGCAAAATTGTCTTGTAGGTTATTTACTCTTGGAATGATAATACATTAGACTAGATATTTAATTTGTAATATGAATGTAGCTCATGATCAATTACAGTGTAAATAAAGTAAAAATGTCTTATGTTCTAGTGATTATGATAATGACAAAATCTGATCAACATGTTCAAACTTGAGTCCTACATCACACCTATATTACTCAGCTATGTTGATAAGTACATCAAGAACTTTAGACCTGAAGATTCACAGGTGAAATCTTAACTTTAGGTTTACCATTAATGGATTTAGAGAGCAAAATATTGAAAGAAGTGGACTAAGGTGGACTTGGGTTAGAGTACTCCCCTCAGGGCCCAGTGTTTGTGGGTTCAAACCAGGCTGTGGTCAATACATTTTTACTGATTGATGAAAATCCATACTCGCAACTTCCTTCAGAGGGGAAGTAAAGTCCCATGTTAACTGTGGCAGGTAAAAAATCCTGAAAGATATGAGAATAAGGCCTACCTTTCTAGTAAATTTGTAGGCTCTTACTCACTCGCTCGTAGAAATCCAGTAGAGAAAGTAACATGAAACTATAACACACTCGGGACTTCCCTAGGACATGTGCTTTCTTCCAGATAGTGTGGTTATCACTAACTGATCAAAGAGCTTCGTATATGCTCAGCTCCATACTGATGGAAAGCACATAAAGACCAACCCTTTGGTTAAAGATTCATTACCGTCATTATTGTGATTATCATTAGGTCTATTACCATAATTATTAATATTGAAAAGTGCAATAGTTCCTTATATTTGCTGTATGCATCTAGATTTGTGTTAGTTTGATGCTAAGCTAAAACAAATTGTCTTCAAACCTACCAAGAGAATAAGACACAAAGAAGGCAGGATTTTGTTGTGACTTTCCTTTAAATATTTACATTCTAAACACTTCTGTGATTAAGGTGAGATTTTGAATATTTTGAAATCACGGTAAAATTATTTAGAATTATATTACAATAGGGCCTATTAATTTTGTTATCATTGGAAATTTTGTTTTGTTTTGTGTGTATTTATGGTAAAAAAGATTTTCCATAATATGACAGAAAAAAAATTAACAAATCTGGCTGTCTTTGTGTTTTATTCTCCTTACAAACAACAAACCCAGGCTACCTATATTTTATTAATGTAGGCCACTTGTATCCTATAACTTTACAAGTAGCCTTCTTTATCACAAAATCGAGATAATTGGAATAAATATGGGGAAAATATTGACTTCAACTCGTGTAATTTAGCTAATTTATCTTCTGCAGATAAAATGTATTGGGGATAATACACAAAATACTGTACATTTTGGTCACTTTTTTTTTCAAACAAAATATTTATATTTTATAATAATTTTGTACAAAAAAAAAAGATTTGAACTTAAAGATAAAAAGTTACTTACCTTTAATAAGGTGTCTGTCTGTAATATTTTATTGCGGGGCCAAATTGCAGCTCACTTTCGAACACGCACATCTAAAACTATACTTAAAAGGATAGTATTTTTTTTTTTACAAATGCATATTAATTGCATACAGCAACCACATTTCACCTTTTTTTGGGTAGCAAACACAGTTCCTACAAATGACAAAACTCATACAACTGTCCATCACAACTGAACTGATTCAAAGTGCTGCTTCCAAGTGTAAAAATTTGATTGACACATTTAAAATAATCACTACCATACAAATTTAACTTCCAAATCTTCCAATATGTTTAAGAAGTGGGTTCAACATCATCTGAAGCCAAGGTTCAAGAAAGCTGAGCTCACTTAAAACTCTTTTAAACAAATTGGAAATAAACTCAACTCAAAACTCCCCTCCCCCACAGTGAGGATCGAATAGTATAAGATCATATTTCCATGAACGATTCAAGTAAGACCGTTATGAGTTTTGCTTGGCAATATATTGTTTTAAATGGTTATATTTCCATGAACGCACATGGCTGAATTAGCAGCGCAACAGTTGTGCATAGTTGCCTGTCCTCATGACTAACTGCTCGATTTATAGCAACACAACCAGTGTAGATATATGGTTTTTAATGGCTTTTCTTCCACGAGCGGTAGGAATACACATGACTCTTTTGAAAGAGAGCCACGTGTCACATGTCGTTGTTCTAGGTCAGCCATTGTATGATTATATAACACTAGAAAATGCCATGCCAACAATCTTTTGAGAGTTGGGATGGGGGGTTGTTTATTGGTGAAAAATATATCTCTATAAGCAAAACCTCTGCTCGTCTTTTGAGGTATTTTGTTATATTTGGATAAATTTGTATCAATAACGCCATATATTTCAAATAAATTTTCGTATGTAATAAGACTGGAGCAAGTACTTTGTCCTCAAAGTCCATTTTATTGCTGAAATCCTAGAAGAAAACATGGAGAATCAGTAGTGCGGCATTCACGCCGCTAAAATATCTCATTGAAGTATGCCCTAAGGGGTTGGACTTGTTTTGGGCTTAGTCACAGTTTTTGAGTCCCAAATCATGGCCGAATGTTACTAAGGGTGATTTTAACTAGAATTTATCCATCCATACTAAAGATTTTGTTGGAACCATCAAAGGTATATGTAATTACTACTAGCTGATGTACCCGTTTTCACACAGGGAATCTATAAAGAAGCTTTGTTATTTCTAGTATATAAAAAACCACAACAAAATCTTAAATTATGTTTAAATATTAATCCTTTATTGGTTTGGATTGTGATTAAAAAACGTGAAAGTAGGCTGTCTAATACACATGTCAAAATAGAGATATAATCTTAACATGTTTTAAAAGCTGACATTTCTTTTGAAGATTAAGTTATAACTTTTCTATACACAATACCTTACACTCTTTCCGGTTAGTGCTAGTAGAAAAGAAAGAATAGTTCACAGCATAAATAAATGGTTGCTAGGGATGTAATTAATCCCCAAGTGGGTGCGCTGTAATACTTAACACAAGCAGGCACTTGGGGTATTTTATACCCCACTTTATTTTCATGGTGCTATTGATACATGTATGAACTAAATAATTTGTTTTATGATACGTTTTATTTTAATTAGTTATATTTAAGCCTATTACATAAATATTGTATTAAAAACCAAATATATTGATAGATATCTGTAGGTATATAATATTATTATTAGCACTGTGTCTAACTACCCGTTCAGGTTATACACATTTACGCTAATGTATAATGGTAGAGTGATTGTGAGATGAAATGGAGGACTTACAGTTTAACGTGGAATCCGAACCACGGTGGGGGCCTGGCATTCCCAACATTCACAAGTTGTGATTAATACACGTCTTGTCAGAGGGGAAGGAAGGGTTTGGTACTCAGATAAATCTGTGCCGGGACCGAGGATTGAACCCCAGACCCCCGAAACAGAAGTCTGACACCTTATGCCTAGACCACCAGATCACCTTTATGGTTATAGTAAATAATAGAAAAAGCCTTGATATTTAGCAACATATTTTTATGAAAGTTACTCAGACATTATTGTTTTTGGTAAGTACTGGTTATTATTTTTCTAATTAATACTCTTACAGATACAATGTGATTAAAAGTACAATACAAATATAATAAGAATGAAAATCTAAAATCAATACTAGATTAAAAAATATGATGTTTTTAAAAAAACTAAACATTTTTAAGTATCAGAATCAACCTCATTTATGTTGTTACACTCATCACATGTGTACGTTATATGAACATGATTCTTACATGTAAATTGTTTGCATGTTCCACATTTTATTGTGGTGCCAACATCTTTTAATCGACCACATAACATACATCTTCCTCGTTTCTTTATGGCTAATTTTTCGCCATCATCTTCACGCTTCATACTACTTATATACTTTCTGAGAAAGGCTGATAATCCAATTGGGAGCGACTTGATTTGAGCTATTTCTTCAAGGTGAGGCTTCATCATAGTCAAAGCTAGCTTTTTCAAAATATTCTCCTGGCTGTAAAATGTTGAGATGTTGAAGAGTATAAAATTTGTGCATTGATGCCAGCTATATTTATCAATGAATAAAATACTCTTATAGGCCATCGCCCTGTAATACGTGGAACATTGTATACACTACACATGTGATCCACTGGATCTATTCCTCCCTTTGACGTGTTGTAATCCATTATTATATATGGTTTTTTAGTGTCATCAATGATAGTAGGTGAATCATGCATTGTAGATAAAAAAAAATGACAGCCTTGTTTTTCTTGGGCACATAGGATGTGATCATCATGTTTTTCTGAAATCCAAATATGAACGAACCCACTTCTCGATTTTTATTTGCCTTAAATTCATAGGGAATCTCTCTTTTATCTTTTCTGAGAGTACCAACACAAGTTATTTTCTTTTCCAAAAGAGATTTTGCCACAGGATAGCTGGCTGGTATACCAGTTATTCACTGTAAGATTTCGATTTGATCCTTCAATATCTGAAACCAATCTAGTCACATTGTCAATTGGCTTATTTGACACTTCCTTTTGCTTACCACAATACACTTCTAAATTATGGACAAAATATGTATTTGAGTCACAAATTACAAACATTTTTATCTTGTATTTTGCAGGTTTATTCGGAATATGCTTCCAGCTTCTCATCAATTGTGACATGAGTACCCATATTATATGTGTTCTTACAATTAAGTACAATTGCATCCAAAAATGATCTCACAGCAGCTAGCTTATCTCTTTTCTTCAGTTATTTCTTGTATCCTTACTGTCAAATCGTAGATACCGAAGCAAGAATAAAAATCGCTTGTAACTCATACAAGCTCTTAGAATCTGTATTCTGGTCCCATCTGAAGCTTATAAATCTTTGACATTAGTGTGGTGGCCTTTTTTGATACCAATAAGGTAAAAACACCTCATTAATGTCATAATCTCAGCTCTTGATGTTTATTTTCTGTTCCTGTCCCTAGAATATGGTGCCATCAATTGTATTTTGGCAATATGCATATTTGAAAATTTTACAATGTCATCTAACATAACCATATATATAATTTTATGTTATGCCGATATTTAATCTTTTATATCTCTTGCAATAAGTTTGGAACCAGGAGATACTTTGACTATGTTTTTTCTGTGAATTTTTCTTTTCTTTAAAAATCAATTTTTCTCCAAACACATTCTCTATATTTTCTGGTAAAATAATCTTCATTAGTTGTAGTTTTACTATCTTCCTCTGAAGAAACACAATCTTATTTAGACTCACTTTTATGGTCACTTTGAATTAAAATTTCCTCATCTTCATCAGAATCAGTGCTTTCAATATATTCTTCGTCATCTGACAATATTTGCAATATTTTGCCAATTTATTCGGGAGGCATCATTATAAATAAATAAGAGTTTATTTGTATTTTTGTCTTTATTAGATTTTGCAATTTCTAAAACCAATTGGTTATAACAGAGTAGTAAATAAAAGTTGAATTATTTTTAGGACAAAACAAGACAAGACGTAAATTCAATAACTATTATATAACCTTGAAAGGAATCGAACACAAGCTTCTTAGCTCTATTAAAAATAAAAAGCAAAAATACCCAACAAATAGTTATAATGAAATTTTCATTGAAATTTATTCATTTATGAAATATCAACTATACAAATATATAAATCTAGGTGACTTGAGCGGGTGTGTGGGGTATGCAATACCCCAATAATACACTCTTTCAAATAAATTCAATTTTCAGATGCACTAATTGATTTCACTGAACACCAACCATATTGACCGATAGTCAAGGTCACACTGAAGGAATAGACAGAGCAACACGTCCACCAGGCACCTGACAGTGCTACCAAACGCTAAAAAAAAATTGGGGTGCTTTATACCCCAGCGCGCTCACTTGAGGGTTAAATCCAATCAAAATTATTTTAGAATGGTTTTGTAGTGCATTAACTCCCTTTAACCTTTTTACCCGGATTTTACATTTTACCCTTTTTGCACTTATTACATCTTTTTACCTTAAAATAATACCCTTTCAGACCTTGCCCTTTTCCCTCCTATTACCCTTTTCCTCTTTATTTCCATTTTTACCTGTTTGACCGTTCTTACCCCTTTTCCATCTTTACCACTTCTACCTCACTTTTTTCATCCAGTTAACCTTTTACTTTACTGTTTTTACTCTTTTTACCTGCCTCGGTGTTGTAGTTGGCTAACGCGCTATTCGTGTTGAGCTCGACCGCCGAGGATGGGGAGATCAAGGTTCGAATCTTGGTCGGGTGAACTGGGGGTGGTTTTTCCTAAATGGTTTCCCACTCTCTCTCCACGCAATTGCGGGTTCACTTCCTTTAATTCAACCTTCCCAATTCCCAATCCATTAGCGTAATTAGTACTTAAAGCGTATAACCCGAACTTGTAGTAAGATGCGGTGCTAAATAATAATAATAATACATTTTACTCTTTTTAGAATTCTTATTTCTTTTATCCCTTTTCACATACCCTTTTAATTATTTTAGATTTACTTTTTGTCCTTTTAACCATTTTTATTCTTTTTGCTCTTGTGTGCCCTTTTTGACATTTTAAATTTTTTTTAAGTTATACTATCTTTTTTATTATATCTTCTTTTACCTCATATTTTTTTACAATTTTTGGCCTTTTTACCCTCTTGCACTTTTTTACATCATTTTACATAAATTGCCTGGTCAAGCCCCAGAGAAATATTTTAGAGTCAAAGGTTAAAAAATACAAAATTGGCAGAGAGGGTAAAAAAATAAATCTAGTTAAATTTTTACAGGAAAAAATTAACAAGGTTAAAACGTGCAAAATAGATAAAAGGGTAAAAAAGGGTTTAAACTTAAATATTAAGGATGAAACCTCAAATCGTTTGAACCCTCGAATCCTTAAGGTTATTCAAGATTCAAGAAAATTTCAGATTTGAGACTTAAATCCTTAAAGATATATATATATATATATATTCATTTTTTCAAGTGAAATTTGTTTTATATCTCTAATACTGCTTATTGATGGTTCAAAACCAACTATAATAATCGGATGAACTTAACAACCAAGCCCCAGACCAGTAATTTAACAGTTAACTGAACATATTAATGTTATATTGAATGGGTTATAAGAATTATTGTTAACATTTAGTTACTATTTGTGAGTAAATTCTACTCAACTCTAGTAAATATAATAAAAATTTTAAGAGTTCTCTTTTCAGCTGCACATGTTCATGTATAAGGTCTACCATTGCCCATATTCCACTACTGTATGAAATTTATCACTAAATCTATTTTGCAGTGTTAATATTATATCTTCATTTTCTCGGTTTTTAATTGATTAAAATAATTTAATCAAAATTTGAAATTCTGGCTTTAAGGTGCACAGGCGCTACTAATTATTAAATTTAAGACCTCTGTGCTGTAGATATTGTGTAGGCTTGACGCTCATGACTCTTCATTTAATTAAGATAGATTATTCAAATACTACACAATTAAAATCGCTAGTATAGTGTCAACTCAAAATTACATTAAACAATTAATTTATATTTAAATGTACAGTAAAATTAATTTAGCAAATTTAATTAAAATGACTTAAACTTCAATAAAAGTTCAGTAGTAAAAAGTATTAGAATAGTCACAACTTTTGAAAAATCCAAATTGTATTGTCACTAATTCTTAAAATCTTAGTAAGCTTATAACTATAACCATATAAACTTATGCAAATCAGAAAAGTAATTTTGAGACATTTTAAAATTTCACTTTATTGTTCAAATTTATTGGGCTCCTACTACAAATCAAAATAGTAAGATTCTTCTCATTTCCAACGCTGGTTTCACTCACACAACATCCCAATCTTGTGAATATTTTCATTTAAAATATAAGATCAGGGTTATCTAGACATTCAAGAGAAGAATTTAAAATTAAATCAAAAAGCAAATAAAGATACATTAGAAATACAGATTGAAAATGGAATAATATTTTATTAATCGTGCTACAAATCATTAAGGTTTGCTTTTACTCATATTCACTGTGAATCATAGCAGTTTATCCATAGAAATAAAAAGTGTAGATACTACAATTAGCTTGCTCCTTTTGACTATAATCTAGGGTCATATTTATATTCCAGTCTCGGGTGTCAATCAACCTCTCGTTAAGATATGAATAACTCACAACTCAGATTGACAGGTAGATTGTCTGACATCCAAATCTCGATTATATATGGCCTTGCACATTGTTTCAACATGCATGCTTATGGTTGAGACCTCTTTTAAGTGTATCCATTGTTATAGCAATTTTGTGGTTCAATATTAGTATTCTTAAATTTAATTTATTTGGTTTTGTGTCTATGTATGAATCAGGTGTCACTATGGGGTGGTGATGCTTCATTTCATAACCTGGATTTAAGGCTCGAAGTACTTGAAGAAGAGCTACAGCTTCCTTTCAGTTTTGTGAGTGGTCACATTCATGAGCTACTCATTCATGTTCCATGGACAAAGTTGGCTTCTGAACCAATCAGCATTACCATTAATACAATAGGTAAGAGTGTGACATATCCAGTGAACAGGTCAGTTATGTTACTATGACTTTAACTTTGTAGGATTATTCTAGTATGAGCCTCATGTATATGTGAAAGAAATTTCTTCCTAAATGAGCTGATTACAGAAAAATTAATACCTTATAATTTAGACAGCTGATTAACTTAATAAAAATGAATCTAATACCAATTTATTGACACTCTTTATCTTTATTTGAGATTAAAATTTGGAACTTACATTTTTCAAACAAAAATTTTCTTTTTTCAAGATATAGGTCCTACTTATTAATTATAGACTACTCTGGTACTTTTTTTTTCATATTTAAATGTGCAAAAAATGACACAACATTTTTGTCAATAGTAGAATAATAAATTAAGTGATATAATTGACATATGAAACTTTTATTTTTAATGATACAAATTAGGAGTAGGCAAAGGCAATATTAGTTTAAATGCTGGAATAAAATAACTTGATTCTTAATTTTATTTTACAAAAGGGTAGAACAAAAATTCCCTTAAAGTTATTTAAAAAAATAATTGTATGTGTGGCTTCTTAAGCTATGCTTCAAATCAGATTGGTCTACGTTTTTTGTAGAAGTTTCACATAAATAAGCTTAGAGCACTTTTTAGAAGTGAGTTTTTTTTAGGGATGGGACTTTGAATCCCTCGAATCCTTAGGGTTATTCAAGATTCAAGAATTCGAGAAAATTTTGGATATTTTAGATTTCAAGTGAAATTTGTTTTAGAGTTCAGCTTATAGGTGGTTCAGCACCAATTATGATTATACATTAATATATTATAGGCCCCAAACCAATAATGTAACACTTAACTGATTTTATGAATGTCATAATGAATGTTAACATCTGTTTAGTACCTATTTGTATTTGCTATTATTCTATTATCTTTATATTTCCTCTTATGCTCATTATTTGTTCCAAGATTCAAATTCAGGATTCAAAGGTAAATTGGAGATTTGGATTTGTAAAATAGTGGATTTGACTCAACTCTGTTTTTATTGGAAGTTTATATTTATTTTTCTTTGGATTGAAAAAATATAATTCTCAATGGTTGATAACACAAGGTTTTCCTTCTCACTGCTGAAAATGGTGTGAATTTTTTAAATTGTGCCAATAGGCTACATTTGTTTGTACTTCTTCATTTTTCAATAAAAATGTTAACTAAGAAAATATTTTATTTTTCTTCTTCCTTTCAGAGTGTATTTTAAAACTCCGAGGAGCAGATTCTTCTGGGTCTGACTCAGCTAGTGCTACAAGTGGTCCCAACAGCACAGCCAAGGATGGTCGAAAAAAGGGAAACAGAAGGTAAAATGTTGTATTAGTATTATTTGAGCAGAAAGTTTACAAATGATCCCTTGAGTTCAAGTTGTTGCCACACCTTTATCAAAGGACACTTTTTAGACAGTCCTTTGAGTAGATTTATAAATGAGTAACACAATAAAAGGCTAACACTTATTTATGTGGAAGAAAAATAATGTTTGTGCACTTAGTTGTACATCAATAGTGAAACTTTGAACATGGAAATGACATTTATGCTATGGCTTTAGTGTCAGCTACTATATTATTTACTTTCGAGTTTGGAAGATGGACATTATATTTAGGTTACAGATGCTATTTACTTTCATGTTTAGCCCGGTTTTCTTGCACATTGCTTTTAAAATATCTATTTTTCCTATCAAAACCCTACTACAGTATAGGATTTTGATAGGAAAATAGGCCAGTGGCTGTGGTATCAATGAGCACTCTTAGTATTCAATGATTGCCCTATGTTTTATAACTAGGATTTGTATACATAATGCATGTTTTTTTTTACATATTATCTAAAGGTATGCGGAAATTATATACTTTAATTCACACCTTTAAAACAAATCACTTAGCCTGTGTTTGATAGTGCATATAAATGCATATTCTGGGAAAAAATTATTTACATGTGTATTATAAATTTTTAAGGTAAAAATGCATATTTTACTCCTATTTTTGAGTTAAAAATGCATATTTTACTTAATAGTGACATACTTGTCCCCTTTATGTTATCAAGTTACTAACTAATAAAATCTCTGCAGTCATTTGGGTATGTGCATGTGATCTGAAGATGGTATCGAGAAAAAGATTCAGTACATCCATAACTACTTCTCTAAATTACCTGAAGTTATAACACAGTTGAAGGCTCGAAGTAATTCCTTCTATGATAGATCCAATTTCAGCAAAGTTGTCTTCAGAAACTTATGGTGTTGATAAAATTGCATTCAATAAGTTTGGTCGGGTATTAAATAAAAAAAATCCTGGTTACAAAACAGTCTGTCAAATTAGAAAAAATGTTGTCTGGTGAAAAATCTTAAATACATGAGGAATTCACTGAAGAAGAACTGTAATGTTTTTTCACAAGCACCTGTAACATTATGCAATGTTGAAAGGATAATTATTATCATCATTATCATAATTATCATCATCATCACATCTCACTACCCACTCGGGCTATACACATTTATGCTAATGTGTAATGGTAGGATGATTGTGAGATGAAATGGAGGATCTACAGTTTAATGTGGGATCCAAACCACGGTGGAGGCCTGGCATTTCACACGTTCACGAGTTGTGAATAATACATGTCTTATCAGAGGGGAAAGAAGGGTTTGGTAATCAGATAAATCTGTGCTGTGACTGAGGATTGAACCCCGGCCCCCCAGTACAAAAGTCTGACACCTTACCCCTAGACCGCCAGGTCACCAATGTCTGAAGGACATTCTCATTGTATAAACCATTCTTCAGTGACAGATGTAGGAGCGTCACAGAAGAAAATCTCAGTATGACTTTACTTATATACTGTAACAACCATGAATAAGGAAATATTTTACACAAAATAAATAGTTTATTTGAATTTTGTTCATATATTTTTGCATATTTTGATGCATATTTTTTAAATTTCTAGTGCATATTTTAAATGCATATTTGACTATTTGTCATTTTGCTGCAATGGCAGGCTGTGTTGCTCTGTCTCTTCATCTACTTGCACAGGAGGAGGAAGTGAAAGTGTATGTTTGCCTGGATTTGTTTAAACGATAGAGTAGGGAAACAGAAAAGGTCCAACTGACAGTTCAGTTACTCTACTTTTACCCACTTTTTTATTTTTCGATAAAGAAATTAACCTTTTAAATTAATGGTACTGTCAAGAATGGGGTTATTTATCCAAACCAGTTTTGTAATGTAACAAAATGTACCTAAACCCAATATAATGTAGGAGTTTAGGTACAAGTGACAACAAGCAAATTTGCCAGATCTACTCTCATATATCCATTTGCCAAACCATATGAGATGCATGATCATATGATGAGTTTTTGTCACTTTTGGCATTCAAAACTTTCACATCAAACATAATCATTATCAAATGTTAACAGCCTGTGGCCGGGTCAGTTTAGTAAAATGCCTCCATATTTCTCAATCCTTCGACCACTCTTCCTCCTTTAATTGCTTCCATTTTTCTCCTCTCACTTGAACGCTTTCTGTTATCTGCCCCTCCTATATCTTTCTTGGCCTCCCCTGCTGTCTTTTTTCCACATGCTTTATTTCCAATATTTTCTTCGATATCCTCTTTTTTTCTATCCTTGTTACATGCCCATATAATCTCGTTCTTGTTTCCTCTACTATCTTATGTACTCCCTGTACCCACACTCTCTCCCAGATAACTTCATTCCTAATCTTGTTTCTTCTCATGACAACTAACATGCGCCTCACACACTTCATTCCCATGGCCTCCAATTTCCTAGTCTCTCTTACATTCATTGTCCATATTTCTGCTGCATATATGACAATGGGTACAAAGTATGGCCTGTACTACACTTTCTTACACTTCAGGGCGACTTCGCCATAGTAGGTATCTTGCACACCTATAGAACAACTCTCCCTACTGTCCTCTTCTAATTAAATCCTCTCCATTTCCACCTTTCTCCTCAATCACGCTTCCAAGGTATTTTACGTTATGTAATTTTCTCAGTTCTACTCCATCCAACCTTATAGCTTTATTGTATTCCTAACCAACACAATTCACAACAAACAATTTGTTTATGATGATTTTTTTACTTTTTTACATTTTTGAAACACAAACTTATGAAAATGACCATTTGATGTTTCTCTTTTGAAGAAGTGGAATCTGTAGGTCATGTAAAAATGTTTTACAAATAGAAGTTTATAAAAGGCTGCATTCATTTCACAAATTAAGATGGAATACAAGATGCAATGAAGGTAGCTGATGACCTCATACAAACCTTCTTTTGTTGTCTTCATGCTCATACTTACTCTATGGAATTGGAAATTTGAAAGTTCATTGCCACACTTACAAAATATATGCCACCTATCCTTATATCCAGTACACCTCACTACACCCTATTTCTTTCATGTTTTTATGCACATGAGTCAACAAAAACAGTTTTATTTAGAAACTAATATTTTATATGGCACTTTCTCTAAGTTTTATATATATATATATATAAAAATTAGGTTCTGCTTTCAAGAGCTTCCTTCAACTGGGGTTTAAATAAAGACTTGAGCTTGGGTTCAAAATATCCATTTCAAAAAGTTCTTTCCTCCCCTTGTATTGTGTTTCTGGTAATTTATGACTAATTGTTTACTTTTTTCTCTACCTGTTGGGTTGTGTTTTGTTTGTGTCAATGAAGTTTGTGGGTTTTGGCGGTGGGAGAGGAGAAGCACCTAACAAAGAAGGTATAGTGTATCTTATTACCATTGAAATGTCCAAGGTCAGCAACTGAGTAAACTGGTTTTGTTGGTGAAAGAAAAACAGTATGAGACTTAGATAAAATAAGGTTTAGAATTATATATATTTAGGGATTTTAGAACACAAATATCTTAGTGCAAGATGGTATCAAATACACGTCAATTCAAAAGTGTACCATGTACATCTAAAACATTATTAATGCTCTAAGAAACCAGCACCAAGTGAACATCTGCAACCCATATGAACAGTAAATAATGGGACTTTTTTAATATTGCTAAATCCTCATATCCTAACACATTTTCATGATTTTATTTAACTCTTCTTAGGAACATTAAATTGAAATATAATTAATATTTTAGTCCACTTTATTTAAAATATGATGCTATCAATGGTGACTTTTTTTGTTTAAAAATAAGTAATTTTATTTTAGATTTTTAAAATTTCTTATGTCCACTACTGTTTACAACCTATGGCCTGGGTAAGTTTTTTATTCAAGCATTAAATTTTCCCCTACCATCTTTCTAGTCCTGTCGTAGCTTCACATGCCTTATAATCTAACCTAAGACTAGGACAGGAACAACATCCAGTCCCTGGCCGTTAATCCATCACTGTGAAAGGGTAAACCCTAGAGATGGGCGAAACAGTGATTTTACGATATCAGTGAATAAAGTGACTGTGATTTTAAAATATCGGTGATTTATACCAGTGATTTTTCACTGTGACCTGTATTCACAGTGTTTTAGATGGACCGATATTTTTTCACTTTCCAACCACGGTGAAGGCTAGTATTTAGCTGCTGCCCAAGTATCTAGTATGGAGTATGGAGTATTTATGAGTATTGAGTATTGGGTATTTTGTATTTACTCGAATAGTCCCGTGAGTATAGGTTGGAAGGAAAACTAATTACTCGGGTGTTTGGCGGCTTGCAATGGAATTCGATACTTAAAAGTCTAACATAAACACTTCTTGTCGGCACTGACATTGACAATCGACATACAGCTACCTAATCTTTCAAGGTTTCATATGGATTTCATGTTGCCTGACTAATGTACAGTTAATACAAAAGTATGCGTTTTAAGATGTTTCATAAAGTTGATAAGAAAATAAAGCAAAACATATGTTATTAATATTTTATGGTGAAATGTTATGTAATTTGGGCAAAATTAGTTGTCCAACAAACATTATGTTAAACTTGAATACCAATATTAAAACTTATTTGACGTACTATGAGAAACTCTTGTAATTGTGTAATTTATTTAGTGATCTGTTTTACTACAGTTAAAATTTATGTGACATTAAAAATGAACATAACGGCAATTGGTTTAGGAAGTGTTGTTTGGAATGCAGGTCATATATTATATTATTGTAGTGTTATTTTATTTTAAATACCGTACATCTAATAGTAGATGAACTATACATATATTAGAAGTAAATAAACTTTAGATTAGACTATAGGATGATTAGGATCATAAACGCATAGTAAATATTAAGGTTTATTTTTTATATTTTATATTTTGTTACTTATATTAATTTATTATTAGCGATTTTGGGGATAGGATCACTGAAAAAAAGAGTAAATGATTTTTACTCGTAGCTTACTTTTAAAAAGAATCCGAAATGTGATTTGCTTAGTAAGCAAGCTTTTCGATTTTGTTATTAACAACAAATATTTTGTAAAGTATGCGTTTTAAGATGTTTCATACAGTTGATAAGAAAAGAAAGCAAAACATACTGTTTTTGAAAAATGAGCTCTACGAAATCAAGTCAATAAGGTCGATTCTCAATTATCTGGTATGAAATAAAAAATAAAAGAATAACAAGGGCCGCGAAGCGAGTATTTACTCGAGTGTCTTGAGGAAGCAATACTAGCTCCGTGGCTCGAGTAACTGTTACCATCTGATGCGAGTATGGAGTATTTCCGATCACTGATGTCTCAATCACCGATACTTTTGAGATCGAGTCACTGGGAGTATAGGTGATCAAATGGTATCAGTGAAAAAATCACCGTCAGTGATTTATCGCCCATCTCTAGTAAACCCACATTTCACCGATGATAAATTTCTCTGTTACGCTGTGAATAGAACCTGGGCGACCCTTAGCTCATTAGACAACCATACTACTGACTGAGCTAAGTTATTGGGTAGATTTTTAAAAATATATGTTTTATTTAATTTAAAAGATAATTAAATTACATTTAATTTGTATTTGTTTTTTATTTACATACCCGCCTCGGTGGTGTAGTTGGCTAACGCGTTTGTCATGTTGAGTTCGACTGGTGAGGACGGGGAGATCGAGGTTCGAATCTCAGTCGGGTGAACTGGGGTGGATTTTCCTAAATGGTTTTCCACTCTCCCTCCACGCAAATGCGGGTTCACTTCCTCTTATTTAAACTTCCCAATTCCTAATCCATTAGCGTAATTAGTACTTAAAGCGTATAACCCGAATGGGTAGTAAGACGCGGTGCTAAATATTATATTAATTATTTATTTACATAACCAAGTTTTAAAATTAAATATTTATCCAACCCAAGCTTGACTCATCTTGATACTCGAAAGCTTCATGAGAAATGCATTCAAGACCGACTCAAATAAAAAAAATTAAGAGCTCACAGACCCCTAAAAATAATTCATTTATTTTGGTGGTAAGTTAAAACAAGATAAAATACAAATGTAAATATAATACTTTTTAATCTATAATTTTGTGTACTATAGTATATATTGTTGCCACAACCACATAGCAAAAGACATAATAGTTTTTTAATATCCTTTGCTCTTTCAATAAGTTACAAAAAAGCCAATTATACATTAATCCTTAGGTAAGTATTATTAGAAGCATTTATTAACACTTTTGATTGCTAGTATAGTATTACTAATAAACTAATTATTATTTACACATAGGTAACATTAGTGACTTTCATTCTCAGGCATAGGGAGGGGGGTTTATTGGGGAGCCACTAAAAATAGCTTCTTTATGAATATAATATTTTAAGAAAATTCAAGCAAGGGCTATTGTAATTAGCTTCTAAAACCATTCAATTTTCAAATATGTGTTGAGGGAAGACAACTTTCAATATCTTCTAAATTAAGATAGTCAAAAAAAAAAAAAAATTCCAGGTGAGAACCATTCCAATTAGCTTTTAAGGGAATCCAATTTTAAAAATTTGCCAAAGGAAGACTACTCCAAATATTCTCTAGAAATATCCTGATTTTAAAATATCTTTATTCTAAATAGCTGTTAAAAGAGTAAAATTTTCAAAAATTCTCCGAACAAGAATCACTATATAAATAGCAAGAGGATCACTATATAAATAGCTTCTAAGCGTATACACTTTTCTAACATTAACTAGGCGAGAGGAGGATAGAAAGTCCCTAAAAAATGGCTACACTCCCCCCTCCCCCCTTTCTATTACACAAATAAAGTTCCACCACTACTGTATATTGTATAAAATAAAATGTTATTTCTTATGGTTTAATAGTAAGTCCTAACATCATGTCTTAAATTAACGATTTTGAATCCCCCTCCCAAATAAAATTCCCCTACATCCATGCTTCCAGCCAATGTTTGTAATAAAGAACCTTCTTCTAGTTGTCACTTAACACCTCTCCTATCATAGATAGGGTGTATATATATTGATTTATGGAATTTTCCTACTAGATAGCTTTCTTTTTAAACTATTTGACATGACCACAAAGTGCTGGAAAAATCTAGGGAAAACTTATCTTAAATCTTGTTAAAAGTTGATTCTTAATGTTCCTTCGTGTTCACTGTTATTTTATTTACACATTGCTTATCAGTTTGTAACTGTCAATATATTATGTACAGACAACAAGATGTTGTGGCTCCTCCGGGTTATGTCCAGAGTCTGGTCAACAAGATTGTCAACAACATTACCATTCTTTGTAACAACCTCATCTTGAAATATGTGGAAGAGGATATTGTGCTCTCTGTGAATGTGAGGACAGTCACACTTCAGTCAGCCAATGAGCAATGGGAACTTGCATTTATTGGTAAATTTATTAATTCATAACAGTGCTCTCTATATCTGTAGTGGCGTTCTACTCAATGGGGATTGGATATCATTTTGAACAGATCTAATAAGTTTGGTTATTTCTACATAATAATTTCAATGTTGGTACAATTTATCTTAACCTCCTCATTCTTTGCCCCTTTGATTAATCCATTAACTCTATAATTCTTTATTTTATGTTGGTTGGAAAATAATGAAAAATTTTCATTGTCTATCTTTTTATTAAACTTATATGAATTATTGCTTAATATGTTTCAAGGATTTTCTTCCTAATGGGGTGTTAATGACCAATTTTAATCAGTGGTAATTTACAGTAGTGTGCGAGTAGGCATTTTTCACTTAAGAGTTGAGTTGGAAGCGAGTTTTAATGAAAACATCAAGTTTTTTTTGTGATTGAGTATCAAAGCAATATTTGTACTATAAATACCGCAAGTTGAATTTTCTATAATAGATAAATTCATAAATCACAAGTACAAACACAGAACCTCTAGAATTTTTGTTTTGTGAAAAAAAAAATTAATACACAAATTTGAATTTTAAAATATATTTAAGCAGGCCTAAATATAATAGTATTTTTTTTTTAAATAATGAAATAATAGCTTAAAATTGAATCAAATTAATTAAACTCTGAATTTTTGAGAGAACAAAAAACACTTTGAGTACTCAAAATTTTCAAGTTTTGTAAAAATTAGAAATATCAAACTCGATTCTTCGATACCTCGATATCCTCGATTATTACTAGCTTCGAAAGAATCGAGAATTGATCTAAATATTACGATTCTCTATAATTCAATTCTTAGCTCGCAATGAAAGTACTGGCAACTACAGACTTCTATGCTGGCGGCCGGGGTTCAATCCTCGGTCCCAGCACAGATTTATCTGATTACAAAACCCTTCCTTCACCTCTGACAAATTATCTTGTGAATGTGGGGAATGCTAGGCCTCCATCATGGTTCGGATTCCACGTTAAACTGTAGGTCCTCCATTTCATCTCACAATCACTCTACCATTACACATTAGCGTAAGATGCGTATAACCCGAACGGGTAGTAAGACGCGGTGCTAATAATAATAATAATAATAATAATAATACTGTCAACTAAGAAAATGGCAAAATTCAGTTTCGAATATCTCTGATATTAGTTTATTTGCCATAATTTGCTATAATATTTTGGTTTGGTTGGTGAATTTAAAAGACTTGTGTGTTTGACGATTGTTTGTTATACCTTTTTTAAAATTATTTTATTCGATGAGGCTTTACTTGTAGATATAAATACACACTTTTTAATGTAATTACTAATTATTTTATTAACTTTCTAAAATATGCTTTAATACTTGTTAAATGGATCTTTTTCTTTGTTAAAAAAATGAACTTTTTTATCATTTACATTTTTTTGTTTCTTTGCTACTCTATAAATTTGGACAAATATGTTTTTAAATGAGAATGGATGCTTGGAAAAATAATTAAATAGTAAATGTTGAAGAATCGGGGTTGAACTTCATAATCAGGATTGAAAATCGGAATCGAGAAAAGAAGGTATCGTGACATCTCTAGTAAAATTTGTTGAGTTCAAGCAGCTACTAATGCTTAACTCGAACTCGAATTTTTGAATACTTGTACACCCCTCGTATTTTAAGTAAATTATGTTAATATAGTATATTATCTATTTTATTTGCCATTTCAATTATACAACACTTAATTTACATCTATAATCCAATTTTATTAATGAATGGACATTAATGACATAGTAAAAGTAAGTTACTAGATCTACTTTTAATGTATTCATAGGTCAGGTCATGTGATCTGCATATTAAATGTTACCTATAAATGCTGATCTCAAAAATTATGTTTATATTTTCTAAAGACTGCTTCAATTGTCAATCCTCATAGATTAATCTCATGCGATAATGTTATAAGCAGAGTAATATTTCCTTACAGCTGTGTGTAAATAAATTCTGCCTTTTAAGGGTATGTAAATAGTACGGTTGTGTAATAGTTCATTAAGCAGTAAGCACTATCAATTTTCAGTTAAATTGTTTTTAGTGTACATTTTTTGCTATTCAAACTTTATATTAGAGAATTTTTACATATTAGATTATCCTTGTGAGTTTGAAGAGATTTTAGAGGGTAACCACTTAACATGGGGCAGGGCATTGGCTTTGGTTTGGAGGCACTTTTATATAAAACTATTTAAAAAGCATTGCAATATTTTTGACTTTGAGTTGATTTTAGCTACCAGTACTGATTCTATTGTCAAGTGTTTCACAAATCGGAATGCCAAAACTCTAATTTTTTTTCAGATCTGACACCACCTTATATACTATTACGCAAAATTATTGGCTTATCGGATCTTACCATTTGCTTAGATAAACGCAATGCTTCAGGAAAAATCGAAATGTATCAGGTATGTAATTTTTAATTTGCTAGTGTGCATTTATTTAAATAAAACACATATCATTTTTTGTAGCATCATAAAAGCTTATTCAAAAGGCATTTCATAAACAGAATTCATATATATAAATATATATATTTACCTAGCATCGCATCTTACTAACCGTTCAGGTTTAGACGCTTAAGTACTAACTGCGCTAATTGGTTAGGAGTTGAGAGGGTTGAATTCAGAGGAAGTGAACCCTAATTTGCGTGGAGGGAGAGTGGAAAACCATTTAGGACCCCCCCCCCCCCCA
>CABFVZ010000953.1:56774-107274 GCA_902151445.1 Timema monikensis
CACCTGACCGAGATTCAAACCTCGGTCTCCTTGTCCTCAGCAGTATAGCTCAACATGAAACTAGTGCGATAGTTAACTGTGCCACTGAGGTGGGTAACAGAATGTATGGCTCAGCTTTATCGAAGTAAGTATTCATACACATTTTTTTTCTTTCCAAGATTTAAAAATAAAATCTGAGCCAAGGAAACATATTATTGTAAAAATCTGTAACAATAGACTAAAATTGGCAGAGTTGTCTGGGGTAATTTACATGGGCTAGCAACTCCTTAAATTTTAATGAGTCATGTTGTATTTGTTTACGGCCTAAAACATATTTCAACATTGTTGAGCATTTATGAGAGATTGGTACAGAAAGAAACAAAGATAGATAATATATCCAAACATTGACTGTAGATTTTGTTTAACATATGTTAGTTTGCTGTTTCAACAATTTCTCTATGGGTGCTCTCTTTCTAACAATATTAGTAAATAATACTGTAAATTTTGTTCATGAATTTTCTCCTTTGTGCAGGAGCCCTTGCTGTATCGCTGTTCTTTGGAACTTCACTTGTTACGAAGCTACTTCACAACATCTTCCAAGCAAGCATCTCTCTTCCGCGTGGATATTCACTGTCAGAGGATGGACTTTAGCTTGACAGAGCAGCAGGTGCCAATGCTGATGCGATTGATCCGACTAGCTATTGCGCTCCATGGTAAAGAGCTTAGACCAGATCCATCCCAGAATTCTCAACAAGATGAAACTGTCAAACAGGATGTAGACATGGAACTTGGTGAGGTTTTAATCTAGCTTTTCAATTTTAACTTTTAAAAGTAATTTATATTTTGTATTAGCTTACAAGTTACATAAAGCAATAGTTAAAGAAAAAAGAGTTGGGCCAAATGGCTGTATTTAATGACCATTGAAAGGAAGATATATTGGCAGGCATACACAATTACCAGAAAAATTTAGGTCTTAATCTTCACAATTAAAATACACTACATTGGTTTTAGGAGCAGAAGCATAAGGTAGTGAAACACTGACAGAAATATGGCAACATGGCTAGAGGTTAATCATTGTTGCTTAGGTTTTGCATTATTTGACCAAGCATAGCAAGGTTCTGCTTTAACTTGACAAGAGGCCATTTCGTCTCTCCAGTTCTTTGTTTTACAATAACTTTCAGATGTGTAGGTCATATTTAACAAAATTTGGAAGGGACATTTTTTGAATAAATGGCAAACAACATATGCACATGGTTTTTGGATCTTGTTATCTGTTTCAAATTGGTAGACAAAATATATATATATATATATATATATATATTATTTGTTCTATGTTACCACCGACAATTGTTGCACAATTACCCGCCTCGATGGTGTAGTTGGCTAACGCGCTATTCGTGTTGAGCTCGACCGCTGAGGACGGGGAGATCGAGGTTCAAATCTCGGTCGGGTGAACTGTGGGTGATTTTTCCTAAATGGTTTTCCACTTTCCCTCCACGCAAATGCGGGTTCACTTCCTCTAATTAGTACTTAAAGCGTAGAACCTGAACGGGTAGTAAGACACGGTGCTAAATAATAATAAAAAATAATAATGTTGCACAATTTTAAGTAAATCAATCTGGTAGACATTCTTTGAACCTAACCCAAACAATTTATGTAAATAGGTTTTTAATAGCTCATCTCAAGTAAATTGAACTTAAAACTCTTAGGCATTTGATTGAGCACCTAGGACATATTACTTTTAATTTGACATCTTTTGCGAGACTGGCATCTTAAATCAAATGAACAATGGTTATTTTCTTTGATTTTTTTTTTACATCCATTACGGTTTCCAGTTTGTGGCCTGTGCCAGTTTTTTTTTATTCAAGCCATATATTTTTTCACTACCGGTTGGCTAGGCCTGTCTTAGTTTCACATACCTTATAATCTAACTTAAGACTAGGACAAGCACAACATCCAGTTCCCAGATGTTAATTTATTAATTAGTAAGGGTAAACCCATATTTCACCAACGATAAGTTTTTTTGCCATGCCGAGAATCAAACCTGGGACTCTTAGCTCAGTAGGCAGACACGATACTGACTGAGCTAATGTTTTGGTTTATTCTTTATGATTATAATATACTATTGAATATGGTATTAACTTATTTTTTAACTTGATCACCAAGGAAAAAAGTATAAACTTACAAATTATAGGATATTATTTCAACTTGAAATCTAAATAGAAATCTTAAGACTGTAGTAACGATAATAACATGACATGATTCACTTACCATCTTTTGAATGGAGGGAGTGAGGTATACTGTCCACAGAATTAATAGTAGGTACATTTTAATTTCATTTAGAGATGGAAATTAACTTTGGTTATGGATACCGAGCTGTATCTTGGTATATTTTTCATTTGGATTAAATAGAGTTGAAAAATAACACCTGAACACAGAAATCAAATCCACAACTTTCGGCCTAACCCACAAATGCTCTACAACTTAGCAATCCAGGAATCATCCTGTGCTCAGTATTATTTTCTTGAAATTATTCACATAAAAAAATATTATCACTAAAAATATACACACATTTTTACTAAAAAAATAAATCAAACTAATTTAGCTCACTAACATATGTGAGCGCCTATATCTAGCAGGGCTCCAACAAATTTTGTTCATTCACCATTCCAAATGCAAGCAATATTTTTAAGAATGTATAAAGAGTATTAAGTAGCTGTAAATCTTTCTCTCTTATACGTTATAAGTTATAACTTATAAACCTGGCCCATTAGGGAACTAAGTATGCTTGATTATTTTTTTTTAGAGGAAAATGATCCAGATGAGGCAACTGAATCATGGGTTGGCTGGGCATGGAACTGGATCCCTGCAGTTGTGCCCCTCAATTGGGATGATGGCTCTAACTCTGGGGGGCAATACCAGGAGTTCACCAACCATACCGTGCACACTGGTTTCTACGTTGAACAGGCTTCCATTTCCTTAAAGGTGATATATTTTATGCTACATGCCCAAAAGCTGAAATTGTATTAAAATTATAGGGCTGTTTGAACTCAAGACTTTTAATTTGTGTCAAACTTGAGGGAGTTTTTCAGAAAGCTCCGAAATGTCAATTTGAGCTGAGATGAACTTAATCAAAACCTTTTAAAACTTAACTATTAAAATAGAAAACAAATGGTTATTAAACTATATTTTAAAAAAAGAAATGTTAATAGGGGTGTGTGAAACTTTGACTTTACTTCAAAACGAATATTAGCTTTAACTTGGCTTCGAAAAAAGTTTGTCTTTAACAATTACAAAGCTAAAATACTCAATATACAGTCAATTACTGCCACGATGAGCTGTCATTCACAACACAAATCAATAGTCATATGAAAATGTCTGAAGTAATTGAATTGTAAAATGTAAAAATAACTTTATTTATCAGATTAAAATGAACTATTACAAACAATTGTACAGTGAAGCATTTTTCAAGGGATTTTACTACATAAAGTTATATAAATAACAACAATATATTTTTTTAAAGTATAAAACAACCAACAAAAATATTCATAATTAAATTTGACTTCCAGAAAACTTCACATATTAAATTCGAGTTCAAGTTTGCTTAGAATTGAAAAAGTGTGCTTCGCACACCCTTAAATATTAAAATGAATCTAAGACACGTGTTTAAATAATAACCTCAACTTTGAGGACTGCTACACAGTCAAAGTGTTAAAATAATTCAACAAGACACAATGCAACATGTCCCAGTTAAGAAGATGGGAACTGGCACATCAATAAATCACAAAGTCTAGAAAACCACCCAACCTAAATATTCATTAATTTCAATCCAGAGGCTACACTAGCACCACCTACCATCCCCAGAGTAATAACCATCAGAGAATTTCAACTCCACCATCAATAAGTTTTTATCCTTTCCAATCAAGTTGGCATCACTGAAGACAACATCCTGTTTAGTCTTACCACCACCACCACCACCACCACCACCACCAAGGAAGATGCTATAATACCATAGATATATTGAAGTGTGTGTAAATATGTGTTAGTGTTTTTAATTTTATTTATGCTATTTTAATTTAATACTATTCTATCATTTTATTTATTACAACTGGTTTTTGCTCACTGCACTTTATTTCATACATGTAATTGAATATCTTTGAAATTATAATGGCATTCATGATATATTTATAATGAAAATAACATATGCTAACTGCACATTTCACAAATAACATACAAAGATAATGAGCTATCCACCAACAAACACACTACAGCACAGGAATAGCCTTATACAACAAGTTCAAGTTTGCCGAGTCTAAAGCTGTCGAATTCAAACATGAGCCTCTATTAAAAGCTTCAAGTTCAAAATTTGATAATTCTCAGACATCTATAAAATTATAAAGAAGTAATAATATAAGGTACTAAATAAATGGTTTTCTGCCTTATTAGTGGCTTTTATTGCTTATATATTATTTTCCTCAATTAGCTACAAGTGACTCATTCTGATATGTTTAAAAGTTGACAATGACATAGATTTTCAAGCAATGTGTAGTGATTTGGGTACTTGCCACCCCCCTCAAATAAATAGGTTTGAATTTCAGTTGGGATGGATTTTATTATTAATGTGTTGTGATTGTTAGAGATATGACACAAGTGACACAGAACTTGCTTAAAGGGCTAACCAAGGCATTAATAACTCTACTTGTGTTAAAAGTCCTGGTAAAAAAAAACATTTTAGTAATCTGTTTTCATATTATTAAAATGTTTACTAAAACCTAATAGGCCTACTATATACAACCTTTCATAATATATGTTCTACTAAATATTTATAATTTAAAAGTTTAAAAGATTATATCGTTTTGAATGTTAATAATAAATAACTATCTTATTTTGTACCAGGTGACTGAAAACATGTCTGAAAGAAGCTATTATGGGCCGCGCAAAGTGAAATTCGTACCATTTCTGCTTCTACATTTTCAAGGCTGCTACATGGACTGTGTGATACATGGGCCTGTTTGGTCAAACGTTCAAATTGGTATAAGCCACACAACTATCGAGCCATGTGGATACTGTTTCTGTGGCATAAAAGAGACTTCATCCTTTGAGAGTGAACACAATAACCAGGTTGGGATGTTTCTTTTGACTTGATACATGATTAAAATGCACCTCAAGAGTAATTTATTTGATTTAGAACACTTCTGTCACTTATTAGTGGCTCAGCCCAATGTAATTACAGAACAAACTTAACATATTGATCTCAGTACATTAATTTACCACTTAACTGAATGTATGAAGGTTATATATAATGAATTAATTATAACAAGGGATGGGCTCTCGAATCCTTTGAATCCTTAAGAATATTCGAGATTCAAGGATTCAAGAAAATTTCAGATTCAAGACTAAAATTCCTAAAAGTTCTTTTTGTTTCAATTTTTCAAATGAAATTTGTTTTAGAGTTCTAATACTGTTTATAACTATAGGGTGAACTCAACAACCAGTCCCCAGACTAGTAATTTAACACTTTAAATGAATGTTATAATGAATGGATTATAAGAAAGAATATTAACATTTTGCTATTATTTGTATTTTATATTATTCTAACATATTTCCGCTTGTGTTCATAACTTTTGACAAGATTCAAATTCCATATTCATGATTTGAAGGTAATTTGGAGATTCATATTTGTTAAATAGTGGATTCGACCCAACTCAAACTTTAACAAAAGTTGTGAACATTTATTTACTATTTATATTTTATATATCTATAGTAACTAGATAATTAATGTAGTAAAGTAAACCTCATATGTGATTTCAAAGAATCATATGAGTAAAATTGTGAATTCAACCCTCATCCAGTAATTGTATACATAATGTACTATTTTGTTATGAACTTTTTTACCATATAATTAAATTCTAATAATTTTTTTAACCACTTCGGCAGCCAGATAGTCCAAGGCGCTACTCTCGCAATCATTTAGACTGCCGATGATGGGGAGATCATGGTTTGATCTCAGTCCGGCGTACTGACGGTAGCTTTCCTAATGGTTTTCTCACTCTCCATGCAAATGTGGATACATTTCTTCTAAATTCAATCTTCCCCATCCTTCATTAGCATAATTATTATATAAGCATATAACTATAACCCAAATAGGTCTTTTTTTAATGACACCCAAAAATACTCCCTATCGAATTATTAAAAGTGTATATATATATATATATATATATATATATACACACACAGTGGATTGAATTCACAGCTTTAGCAAATGGGCTAGCTAAAAGTTAAAAAATAAACATAATACTAAAATATATTTTATCATAATGTGTGAGTGCATGCATATATAGTCATACACAAATATTTTATTTTAGGAACCTGTATATTTCACAGCTGGCAATAGACAGAATAAATATTTAATGGATTCATTATTTGATCCTGCTTCTGTTGAGAATAAAAGTCAGAAGAAGAATTATCGCGTTTCTTGGGATTTCCATCTCAACAGCCATACAGGTAAATTTGAAACTATTTATAGCTTGTAAATTCATCATAGATTATTTTCCAGTTTTTGTTAGTAAAATTCTGAATCTTTTAAAAAATACAAACTTCTTTTTTGTGAACATTGATAACATTTTACTCTATTGTTAGTTTTATTTAATATATTTAGGGAGTTATCCTATAATACGGTAGTTTCCCATATAGAGGTAAACATTAGTCGTGGGATAAAATAACATGTTCTGTATAGTATTCTTTTGATGTTAATGGGTGCAGATTTTTTCTCATGATTTTTTGCTTTCTGGTGAAATCTTTCTCCACTGTTAGCTGTTTTGAAGCCTTCAATTTTTCGGCTACGAATTCAATTTAGGGGGTCACCTGAGCCTCAACTCATATAGTTTGAGCACTTTTCTCAGCATTGAAGTAGTTTTCTTTTACTTTTGTCAAGCCCCTTTCAACTTCCCGAAAAAGCAGTTGTCAAGAGTGAATCAATAAAGCTAAGAAGTGGGGCTTCTTTATCAGATCAGTGTCATCATGCTTTTCACTTGAAGCCTGTGCATATGAAATAAGCTGCTCCAGTTCTTCAATTGTTAACTTTACCTTACGAGACTCCATCATATCTAAAATGTCTCTTTTGTCCATATCGCCCCAACATTGACATTTAATCCATTTTTATTTTTTAATGCTCAAGGCCTGCTTGAACTCCTTTACATTATGTTTGTCTTCATTATCTCTTTCTGAAATTAATTTGGTAAACATACACCTCAGGAAAGTTAAAATTACTCTTTGGTACATAGGCTGTAGGATTTCAGTTGGGTTCGGTGATAAAAACTCGCCTTTAATGTTCTTTGTCAGGTCACCTTACATGGTGGATGGCTTGGTGTGTTGTCAATGATAAGTACAATTTTGAAGTCAGTTTTTTGTTCTTATAGTATTATTTCAGTTTGTGAGACAATGTTTCTGTTAGATAATAAATAAAAATGTGTACTGTCATCCAGCATCTCTTATTTGACCTGAATTGAACTCCCAGGTTTGCCCTAACAAAATCCTTTAGTGAATGAGGGTTGGCTGCATGGTAGACAAGTATCAGTTTCAGTTTGGGATCTCCACTAGAATTTACGCCTAACATTTCTTAAAAGGAAAATCTCTTTTCACTTTTAGGGGTATCATTCATTACTTCATAAAGTGAAAAGAGGTTTTACTCATAGAGATATGATACATATTTTCATACAATAACCATTTCCTGTGTTTGTCCTTTGTTATTCCTTTTACATGTTCCATCTAAGTGTACTATTATTCTTAACACATTTTCTTTTTCTCTCTTTTTGTGTTTGTTGGTTTCCTCTTTTAGGAAGATGGGTTGCACGTTTCTCACTCTTTCCTGATGAGTTCTGTTTGATTGAAACCTAGGTATGGGTATAGGGCGGTAATGATCGATTTTCTTCAAGGGGCAGCCATTACCATTGACAGCAATGTAAAGTTTGAACTGTGTTTTTTTTTTCCATTGCAAAAGCCATATTATTATGTTCATTCCTTTTATTTATTTCTATCCACCTTTCCAATACCTTCTTTCAAATCACCCAACAATTTTGTAAGCCTATTGGCTGCTTTGAATTTTGGAGCAGTATCTTCCTCTCTTGAAATATAAGTTATGGACGGCATTCTTTTCAACAGTCCTATTTCGTCATTGTTAAATATTTGGTCTAGACTATAGTCACTTTCATCTACAATCCTTTCTAGAACGAGAGGTCGGTCAGGCTAAAGCAGTGGTTTCATCAGCACTTTCAGATTCTTTGGAGAACTTTATATTTAACAAGTTGTAATGTTTCTTAAAACCAGCAAAAATCCACAGTTGGCATTATATTGCTTAATTTCTTCTGGAAGGGAAAACTTTTTAATCTTCAAATATTACCAAAGCTTTTACTTAATTGCTAACAACCCTGCACCTGATTGTTTTCTTGGCTGGGCCTTGACCTAACACATGAATTGATTTCATTTCTTTAGCTGTCGCCCTTTTAGTGCATAAAGTCGACTCTGCAAGACCAGTAGCACGAATAATATTGCGAGTTCTTTCTCGCTTTTCATAACGCTTTTCCATGTCAAGCTTCTCTTCAAGTGTTATGGCATTCCATTTTTTTAATGACACTCTGACTGTTTGTTAGACTGCTACAAATACTTTTCACTCAGTATATACTGTTTGTTAAACTGCTACAAATACTTTTCACTCAGTATTTACTGTTTGTTAGACTGCTACAAATACTTTTCACTCAGTATATACTGTTTGTTAGACTGCTACAAATATTTTTCACTCAGTATATACTGTTTGTTAGACTGCTACAAATACTTTTCACTCAGTATAATAAATACAAAAATAAATATGCTCATGATAAAGTTGGGTCGAATCTACTCTTCTATTAATTCGAATTAGAGTCTCCAATTTACCTTTAGATTTCTAATATCAAATGGGAATCTTGGAAAAATGTATTACCATAAGAGGAAATATAAATATAATAGAACATACAAATAGAAACTAAATGTTAATATTCTTTCTTATAAGCTATTCTCTATAACATTCATAAATTCAGTTAAGTGATAAATTACTTGTTTAAGATCAGGTTGTTGAGTTTATCCTAAATTATATATGATTTTGAACCACCAATAAACAGTATTAAAGCTCTGAAAATATATATATATTTTAAATCATGAATTAAACAAAATTTTCTCAGATCCTTGAATTTCAAATATCCTTAAAGATTTGAGGGATTTGATAACCCATTCCTAGTCTTGATGAATTACACACATTGCCACAAATACCCAAAAATAAAAGCATTAAAGCAGTAATTATTGCATTTGAACTAAAAACAGACTGAGTCAGTCAGACTAGAGCAATGCAATTGTGGAGCACTAGTGGTGGAGAAACAAAGTACTACTACAGAGAATCATGGATACCAATACTTACACATGGGATCTACGTGGCAGCAATGGTGGGAGAGCAGCACAGTGGATCTGGGGAATCATATTGGTCCACAGTAGTAAATTGTTTAATACTAGTCTTGAGACCACAAATTCCTGTTTCTTTGAATGCGTTAAATGCAAATCATATATTAATGACATGTGTTATAGGAGAACTCCCTTTATTAGTAATATCCATAAAAATAATAATTACAGATCACATGACTTTTTGTATGAATACATTAAGGTAGATATATCATTTTTTCTAGCTGTCGGATAGGTTTTCCCTATGAAAATTGGACTGTAGGTGAGTTAGACCTTAGATTCAAGTTAAATTCTTTTAATTCATCTTTAAATATTTTAAGTTGTTAGTATTTAATTGCTAGTAGTAATTGTCACTAATCTCATTGTGTTTTATGTGCATTTACTTAAGATAAATGAATAATTTCAAACATTAAATTTATGTTTTTAATATGTTTTTAATTTGTGAAGTCACAAGATGAAAGAAAATCTTGTATGTATCAATGTTTAAATGCCCATCTATCCTTATAGATTGGCCCCCTTCCCAAAAACTTACATTTTCCAACCTGTTTTCACTCATACTGATTTTAATCATCATTGATCAAAAACTACTCTTTCATATGTACATTTTACTATGGTAAAAGCTTACAGTCTTACCTTAATGGGCTCCACTATTGCCCATAAGCAGTTTCATAATGAAAACAAGGAAAGGTGAGCTTTCTACTTTTCAGGGTAAAAGAGTGTACATAATAGTGTTTTGTTAACGAAAGGTTGTTTTTTAGAGGCACAATTATTAGAGAAGAGTCCTGCCATTGCTGTGGACTTCCTTTATATGTTGGAGGTGCCAGAAGATTATGCCTCGGAGAGACTATCGGAGTTGGGCAGTGATTTGGAATATAGGTGCGTCTGAATGATATGTCACAGAGGCACAATACCATGTACTCTATAAGTTCAACCTATGTTATGTTGTTTCACCATCATCCATAAAAAGAGGCTAAAAATGAAATCACTATTGATTATTATAGAATATATAATTATATGCATCTACAAAGCTGGTTTTTTGAGTTTTAATTGAATCTTGGATCAAAGCAAATACAATTCGCGAATTTTGACTGATTATTAAATCATATCGTGATTAAATATGCTAAAATTATTATTTTAAATAAAAAGAGTTGCACATTATAAAAAAGCATTAAACTAGTTTTGGACCCTAGTGCTTTAAGTTAACTTGTATGAATTAAAGTTGGGTTGAATCCACTATTTTACAACTCTAAATCTCCAATTTACATATGAAACCCGAATCTGAATTTAGGGAAAAAATTATGTATGCAAGAGAAAATATAAATATAATAGAATAATAGGAAATAGAAATAGTAACTAAATTGTAACATTCTTTCTTATAATCCATTCATTATAACTAGAGATGTGTCACGTGAATCTTCGAATCCACTGAATCCTGACAAGTATTCAAGATTTGAGGATTCGGTGTTTTACTGGATTCGATGGTCGAATCTTTCACCTCATAAACAAAGCATAATATTTTGAATTCAAAAATTAGGCCTACTTGAAAAGCACAACTTAATCCATAATCATTATTTTGTCGGACAAAAGAAATAAACACAAATAAAATCTCTTTAATTTAAATTATAATTGTTAAATGTAGAAAATCTAAAGTGCCTAATACCCTACCCTCCCACCTCTATGGGAAACTTGGACTCGACCATTATAGCACATGTGCGCTTTTGAATCTTTCACCTTACAAACAAGCTTGTAAATATTTTAATGAAAACATTAAAACTCTTCAAAAACTGAAAATCAAAACTAGAATTACAAATAAACTCTAAATAAATAAAACAAATTACGGCTTTTTTTAACAGAAAAAAGAACACATTACACACAATACAAAGTCAGCCGCCATGATGTATATGTTTACTCGCCAGAGTGATGATTAAATAAACACGACTATTAATTCTTACTACCCAACTGGTTTTAACTGTTTACAAATATGCAAATAACCCCAATTTATTTGATACGATCCTTATGTTAGATATTTTGTTGGGTTTCATGAAAAATAACTACTGTCAACAGTTATACACCGATAAAACTTTATTTATGCCTACCAGCCTACATACTGTATATTGATTGATTGTTTAAAATTGACTCAGGTAATCTGATCACTTAATAAGTACTATCGAGTTTTAAGAATCAAATAACGACTTGCTAATTCATTATTTGTTTTTAAATTGATTTTAACTAAGAGTTTATTATTTTTTCAAATATGTTATTGAAGTAATTATAAATATATTCAAACATAGTCCTGCCTAATAAAATGGGAATGAACATACTGCAAGAGTTCTTAAATAGGTTTGTGTGTAAATAGAAAGTATTCTCAGAAATCGACACATCACAAGAATCAAATATATTTCTTGTTTTCTACACAAAGATAGATAATAGATATAAAAGAAAATAATAATAATAATAATAATCATAATCACAAATTGTGAATGTGGGGAATGCCATTAATAATATCAATAATTAATATTAATAATATTTATATTTATATTATATTAATAATATTTATATTTATATTATATTAATAATATTTATATTTATATTATATTAATAATAATAATAATTAAAATAATAACTAAAATAATAATAATTATAATTATAATAATAAACACTTAGGCATTATTAAGTTCACTATTTCCAATGCATGTTTAATTGTTAAACATGTTGTTTTAGTTTTTTAATCTGTTTGTATTTGTGTTTTTTCTTACTTACTAAAATAAATTATAATCCTTAAATGATGATTAAAGTTGATCAAAAGGACACTAGGCCCAATCTGTTTGTTTATTTCACATGTTTTTTTAGAAACTTAACTCGTTATATTAACACTTTTTAAAATAACTAAAAGATGCTCAAATTTTGATTGATTTGACTCTCAAACAATAATATGAGTCTAGATTGTTTAATTTGGCTTGATTTTAACCAGTATTTTGCCAGGGATGGTTGGGGTTGATTAAAATTAAAAGCATGATTGAAATAAATCTTAATTTACAGTTTAGTTGTGTAATGTAGGTCTCTTATCATTAAAATTTCTAACAATTTGCTAGGATTCGGATTCAAGATTCAAAAATAAAATGTAAATTCAGATTTGAGAAATAGTGGATTTGACCCATCTCTAATTATAACAATTAATTAAGTGTTAAAATACTGGTCTAAGGCCTGGTTGTAGGTTCATCCCATGATTATAATAAGTTCTATTCCACCAATAAGCATTATTAGAGCTATAACAAACTTAAAATTAAAAATTGGAAAGAAAAAATCTTTAACGACTTGATTATTGAATCCGATATTTTCTGAGTAATTAATATCCTTAAGTATTCGAGAATTCTCGAGTTCCATCCCTAGTATGGATGTAATTTCTTCAACTTGTTCATGCAAAAATAGTTTGCCTTGTCAAAGTTAACCAGTAAAGATTATAATAATGATCAGGGTCCGGATTTAGATAACCTAAAAATAACCTAATAATTCTAAAAAAATTACTTAGAATTTTCAAAAGCTGATTTAAAAATATTAATAAAAACTTGTAATTATGCACACAACCAAATCAAACATGCACTTTACAAAATGTAAGATGCAATAAAAAGCCTTTAACAACTAAACCCTTGCATTCTGCTAAATAGAACATTGATTTACAAATATTTGCTTCAAAAGTAATTACGATCACCTTCCAACATTACCCTTTCCATCTTAAATGAAGTGTCTCACCAGGAAATTGTATTTTACAACCATATAAGCAAAGAGGATACAAAGCTTATTGCCTACATTATTTACTTATTCTGACAACTCTGTCTTGGAAAAAAAAGTATAAGGATTTATGCATTTATAAATAACGGAAGTATTAAATGATATATAAATTCAACATGAATGCCATGGGAGACTCATAAGTCCCTAAAAATTAACCAAAAATTATGCAAACCAAGAAAATATGACCTTAAATTTAAAAATGACAAAAAAGACCCATAAAAACCTATCAAATATAATATTTCTACAACAAGGATATCATGAGCAGAGTTTATGTATTTGTGAGAATTGCATGCGACAAACTAAAAAATATATGACATGTCATCAATATCCGGGCCCTAGTGATTATAAACTATTTCATTATAAATCTTCACTCCTCAAAGTTAACACATTTGTTTCGTAATATCCAAGGATGTGATTTTATGCTGCACAAAGGTGTTAATAAAGGTTCTTGTGGAAAAAAAGTGGCCTATTTTTCAGTAAATACATGCTTGTACGGTCCTCAACCCAAAGGTTGGTTGAATTCTCATCAGTCACCTGTAAGGCCTGGGCAGCACTGAAGAAGAGTACTAGTGAAATTAGGAGTGAGGTAGTTTCCCGTTGCTTTCCTAATTGAGCCAGAAGGTATTATTGCACATCACTCTGCCAAGCTCACCACAATTCATACATAAACTGACCATGCAAGCAACACATTCACTCCATTCATCACAGGGACTGTTTGTATATGGAATAGTATTACTATTATTGTTCATACCTTTGTCACTTTCATATTTGTCAGAGCCTTAAATGAGACCTTTAGCGTTTCATGACCAAAATTCTTAGGCAAGCTTGGAAGGGGTGCCCCCGAACTTAAAAGGGGACATTCCATATTTATTTATTTTTCTTATTCTTCAAGAAGCTATTTGGAGTTGTTTTTTTATGATAGTTGTGATTTTGGGCATCCTTCTGTTATGTGATTTACATTATTGTGATATTACTTATTATAGACATATACTTATAAACTTTTGTTTGTTAACTTTCAATGAGACACACATAAAAACAAAAGCACTTGCTAAAATAAAGTCCACAAAACTCTAAAGCCCAGTACACATGACACAACTTCTTGTACAAAAAGTTGTGCAAGAAATTGTACAATATCTTGGTCACATGGATTGCATACAAACCTTAGCCAGTGACTGTTCACACAGCATTTGTGATTTCATACAATATTTGAAAAAAAAACATGGCGTTTTTGCCCATTATATGGAAAAATAATGAGTGAATGATTTGGAAAATATTGGTATTTAATGTAAATAATTTCCTAATCATTTCTATATATTATGAAGATAAAATAAAATGTTTTTAAACTTACTAATATTTTTAACAGTTGAATACCATTATATTTGGGGTTTAACCTCCTTCAATTATAATTATTTGTTTGTTTTCAAGCTTTTAGCTGTTTTTCTTACAATCACTCTTTTTTAAAAAAAGGTCACTGTCTAGCAGACAAAGTTTTTGTGTTTTCAACTTGAAAGTTGTGCAAGAAAAATTGCTAATATAGGACGCATTCTATTTCCTGAAATTGTATACAATAAGTTGTGCAAAACAGCAAGTTTTGGTGGTCACACGACGCCATCTTCTGACTACAACGTCTTGTACAACTTTATGTACAAGCAGTTGTCTCGTGTGTACCGGACTTAAAGATGTGTAGGCATGGGGTCATTCATATCATACAATCCCTCTGTTTTGAAATGTGAAGTAGTGACTTCAGTTCTAGTCGTCACCTTTCGGACAAAAGAAGTTGAAGCTCAGCTGCTTGCATTTTTACCTAATATCCACAGCTCTTCTACTTCTCTCCTCTCAGAAATCTATGACGTCACAAATAAGAACTACACTAGCTAGAGCAATGGTATGAAAGTCTGACAAATACCGACTTTCAACCACCATTAGATGGACTAGTGCACGTCTTTCATGTTACGGGCAATGCCATGTATAGGATTATTTTTTTTTAAACCACTACTGCTTGAATTACATTTAAATGATTACCAGGAGAATAATTTGCAAACATTAAATGAAATAATTACATATCTTCAATCAAAGGTAAGCAGGATTTGCCTTGCCCTGACGCGACACCACTGTGTGAGACTGAGACAGATCAATGAAACAAACAGCTTGCTCTAGCCCATACCAGAAGATATAATGTATTAGAAATACTATATGTGACCAGTCAGTGATGGATCTGATCAAGACAATAATTTATTAATAAGCATTTACAACTCAATGCAATGCATCAATTTGGTAACACTGCAAGTTTTCATTTTTACTTCAAATTCTTTATGAAGCATAGTCCCATATAATATTGTTCTTTATGTTTTGTGTGCTTTTAATGTTTATCTTCATATGAATAAGGAATATTTCTGAAAATTCAAAACAATGTGCAACTGTGGAAGTTTGAAGAAGGGGGAGTGGGAAAAGTATATAAAGAAATTAAATTAAACCAGATAGAATTGTAGAAAGTAAAACACAAATTAAAGTAAAAATACTATCACACATTCAAGCCTTCCAAATCATTTTCTGCTGTAAAAAGAGGGTAAGGTTGGGGAAATGGGAGGGGAAGAGAGGAGAGTAAAGAGCAAACCAACTTTTAACTTCCTTTTCTCTTTTAATATTTCATCTGCCCCTTCGCTCCCCAAACCCTTCCTTTAAGTTATTCTTTATGTATGTACTGTAAAGAAAATATAAATATGTATGCAATAAAGTGCATTAAACATGTTATAATATCTAATTAAATTAATATTAAAGAATTATATCAATTGAAACACAAATAAAATTAAAAACTGGACTAACACATATTTCACTTCATTATTATGATGCCCCACGGCAAGATTCCGCAGGAGAAATATGTGTTTGTATTTTTTAATTTTATTTGTGCTTCATTTCTTCTCTTACTTATTTACAGAAAATAAAGAATAGTTTAACTCATGGTTTCAGGCACCCGGTCTCCATGACTAAACTTGGTAATGTGATTTTATTCTATTATTTTATTTTTTATTCATTGCTGATACTGAGAAATTGTCTAAAATAGAATATTCTCATCGTTAGATTTGGCATAATTATTCTGAACCAAAAATTTACTCTAGATTTGTCAGCAAATAATAGGTCCTATATATTTGTGATTTGTCTTAGATTTGAAACAAACAAATTAAGGTGAGAATAAGTTACAATTGGCACAATCTTTTTGCTGAGCATTATCTATTGAATTGTGAAAAAGTAGTACAACTTTGATGGCTTATTAACTTGTTATTTATTTAAAATACTTATTATAGTTGGAGTTTTCAAATGCAAAATTTGCCATTTGAAACAATTTCATTTATAAATCGTTAAAAATCTCATTTTATATAAAAAAAACTTATTAAGGTTATACATATTTATAAAATTTATGAGTGCACTTAATAATTGTTGACAGCTGCATTATATATATATATGTATAACATTTCCTTACAATAAGGGTGTGAAAAGTTTCGAAAACTTTGACTTTACTTATACTTTGCCTTGAAAAAAAATTTTGTTTGAACAATCACAAAGTTGCTCCAATAAAAATATTGACAGCCAAAAAAGACACATATATTTAAAAGAATCATTTTCTATTTATTTATTTACATGACAAAAAACTGTAGTGATTAAATAACATTAACATGATTTATCAATCCTGGATTAAATCTCTACATTTTTGAATCAAACACGTTCATATATTTAGTGGCTTAATTTTTATAAATATTCACATTATTGCCTGTGATGGGGAAATCGAGGCTCGAATCCTGGTCAAGTATATTGAGGGTTGTTTTTCTTTCATGTTGTCCTGATCTTCCTCCATACATGTGTGGGTACATTTTCTCTAAAATTCTAACTTAGTTATTTGTATTCCATAAGATGCATCCCTAATGGTTACTAAGACGCTATGAAAGAATTAATGACAACTCTTGTTTTGTTACTATTACACATTTGAATGAATTTGTTGATGTTTTCTTTGATGTCTAAACCTTTGTTGTTATTACACTATTAAAGATGTTTTATTTCACACCTATTTTAGCAATCTGTCTGAGAAGTCTCTATGCCGTATAGTAATGGGGCAGACTATCCTAAATGTGAGCTCTGGCCTCTTTCATCGTGTGCAAATGCTCAGGCATGCAGCTAAGCTGTACGACTACTCGCCCTACAGTGTTCCAAAACCAGGTTTGTTATTTTAATATCCTCATTCAGATTTTAGGGCAGGTCATATGGTTAGGGTAGGTACTTGATACTCACCCAGTAGTTTTGAGTATTCATGAAGGATGTTTCATTTCCATAGAGTAATTTCTTTATCCTCTTTGCAGGCAAATGCCATTGATGTTATACTTAATTGTTCACCAGCAGCTAGCATATTTTGTTATTAATGTATCCATAAAGTATTCAATTGAAAAATCATACTTGCTACTATATGGAAAACCTTGTGACGGTATCAAGTAGATTTTTTTGCTTATCATTAATTAATTAATTTGTGACCCGCCTCTGTGGTGTAGTTGGCTAACGCGCTTGCCGTGTTGAGCCCAACTGCTGAGGACGGGGAGATCGAGGTTCGAATCTCGGTCGGATAAACTGGGGGTGGTTTTTCCTAAATGGTTTTCCACTTTCCCTCCACGCAAATTCGGGTTCACTTCCTCTAATTCAACCTTCCCAATTCCTAATCCATTAGCGTAATTAGTACTTAAAGCGTATAACCCGAACGGGTAGTAAGACACGGTGCTAAATATTATTATTAATTAATTTGTGTTACCAACGGTCATTGAACTTGATAAAAACACTAGTTTTTTTTCAACTTACCAGCATAGTTTATAATTTTCCTATTTATTAAATAAGAGTATAGTTATTAAAAATATTCACAATATCTTATATGTTGTATTTTATTGATATTTATTTAATTTATCTATTTAGCACCACATCTTACTATCCATTCAGGCTATATGCTTAAGTACTAATTATGCTAATAGTCTAGGAATAGAGAGGATGAATTTAAATGAAGTGAATCCGCATTTGCGTGGAGGGAGAGGGGGGGAACCATCTAGGAAAAACCACACCCAATTCACCCAACTGAGATCCGAACCCCAATCTTCGCATCCTTGATGGTCTAGCTCAACACGATACCAGCACGTTAGCTAACTACGCCACCAAGATGGGTTATTTTATCGTTCACATTCACAATCTTACCTCAAACAAAATGCCAATTACTGCCCACCCTTAATTTAGTTTTTAATGTAACATGTGTATTAATATAATGAAGGTTTATTTTTATTTTTTTAGAACCTACTTTAGAACAACTCTCGTCTGTGACAGAGGAGGACTTTGAGTTTCTTGAGCAGAACATTCAGCAGCAAGCAATTCAAGTGACACTCTTCAAACCTATTATACAATTACTAATTTTTGACCATCCAGTGTTTGATCCAGTCATTTTCCAAGGTTTTAGGAAGAAAAGGGTAAACTAAAACATGAGTTTTAGTAAATGAGATGTGTTAAATTAAGAATATATTATGAATAAGCAGGTTTTACACGCCATTAGTATATTGTAAACTTCATCTCAAATGGAGAAAATCAACTATCATAGTTTGCAGCAATCTTTCATATATGTATTACATTGGCATACAATGTACTTAGACTTTTATTTAAATATGTTTCAAATAGTATATAACAAAATATAAATTAGAATAAAAACAAAAGAAGTTATTATGTATTTTGAATATTCAAACATAATTTTAAGCATAGTCACAAAAACTAGGTTTTTTAAAACTTTTTTTAAAATTATACTTATTAAAAGAAACGTTTTAAATTTTTTTTTTAAATAACCTTTTCTAAATAAATTTATCAATATCAATTTGCAGAATGGAATGTAAACAATTACTTAAGTTCTTTAAATTGATAAATGACACCTGGACACGGGAATCGAAGCCGGGACCTTTGGCTTATTATAACAATGCTCTAACCACTGTGCTATGTGGCAATTAATTAATGAGTGAAAACAAATCAGGAAAACAATATACTAAATTGACATCTGGTGTACCGAGTCAAGAATATATTTTCTCCATATACAATTATATGCCTATTAACTTTTATTTTTACATAAATCTCATTTTACACATTTTAAAATAGGATTTCTTCTAAGCCTGTAAGAAGCATCAATATTGTAAATGCATATCTGAGTTATTGATTTAAAATCATTATGCTTCTTTAATGGAAAAATCCTAGCTTATTTTAACATAAATCTCAATTGACATGTTTTAAAATAGGATTACTTCCAAGCATGTACAAAGCTTCAACATTTTGAATCTAAATCTGAAACTAAGATTTGCTTAAAAATTTTCAAGCTTAAAGGTGGAAAAATCCGGTTTGGATTCCTAGTTTCAAATTCAAATAGATCCTATATTCAGATTCCTTGGAATGTTATTCTAAATTCAAATCCAGAAGTCGAACTTTTCAATAATCTAACTTTAAAAATAAAAACCTAAAATAAATGAATTTTCAAAATAGATCTAACATTTTCATCATAACATTTCAGATAAGTCGGCTATATGTATATTTTGTTGTTGTTGAACAAATCAACTTATATTAACTTGCTTTGGTGGCCGCTTGGCACTTTCACAGTAGACTAAACTGTCAATGATCGAGGTTAACATTTTTATCAGGTGTGCTGAGGGTTGTTTTTCCATAGTGGTTTTCCACTTTTCCTTCACACAAATGCGGGTACACATCCTATAGATATAACCTTCATTATCCTTAAAACCATTAGTGTAATTAATACACAAGCAAAACTTGGTGCTAAAAATAACATATTATTTTAATCAGCCATAAAAACTTGGGAATTGTATAATATTAATAATCTATTCATTGTTTGGATGTAGTAGTATTTATGATTATAATCTTTGTAACCTGCTCGATTCAGAAATAAATAAATACAATTTAACCTTATGATTAATTCATATTTGGTTTTAAAATTTGTCAATACACAGTCTGCATATAATCCAAACAGGTATTAAGACATGGTGCTAAAAGAATATAAAATTGCTTCACAAGACTTTCACTGAATTTTTTTTAATTCTAATTATATTTGGTAATTTTTAAAAGCATAGTATTTGATTTGAAATAAATATTGAGTCAGTAAGGAAAGATTTGGATTGGGTTTGAAATAGAAAATCTTTGCTTCACTCAGGCTACACTTTAGCTCAGTCGGTAGCGTGTCTTTCTACTGAGCTAAGAGTCCTAAGTTTAATTCTTGGCATGGATAAAAAAATGTATCATTGGACATTAGTGAAATGTTGGTTTACCCTTTCACAGCGATGAATTAACATCCAGGGGCTGGAAGTTGTGTCTATTCTAGATTTAAGTTAGCTTATAAGCTGTGTACTAATATAATCAGTAGGTTCAGAAAGTGCACACTATATATCTTAAATAAATGACCAAGCTGGAAACAGTTGACGATGATGGTTTTAAGATATATATGCCTTTGAAAGTTCATAAATTTAAGGTTATGTTAGTTTTGTATAACTATTAAATTAGTTGCAGTGTTTTAATCACTGTTTATAATTAAATGTTTCAGAAAATCTCTCGCACTCTGCCTCAAGGTAACAAGCAGACTGATTTCTTGCCAAGACTAGTGTTGGACTGTCATTATTTGGATGCTAAAATTGTAAAGCCAATGTACCCTCGCAGAATCGTCACAGTAACTTGCCAGTTACCTTCACCCCCTAAACATATGTTTGACGCTTGCCATCATAAATTAACAATTAAGGTACAGTGTGTGCTACATATAATTGATCCCTTTATTTAGAAGTTCAACATTCATGTAATGTCACTAGCAGGGTTAACCACAAAGATTTCAAATGGTGACTCTCCATTAAATATAGATATATTTTCATATATAATCACTGCATAATTCATATTACTCTCCCTGCACATTATTTTCCACTTAAATAAATCTATTTGTAATCTTAATTTAACAAGTCACTTGTCTTATTTTTAGACACTTAACTTACTTTTAGAAAACAGTATTTTTTCTTTTAAATATTCATCAGCGGCTGTAATTAAATAAATTAAAATGAAGTTAAAAATAAAGTGTAACTTTAGAAAATATACTTAAATATTTGATGGCCTTTTGCATACATATTTGTGCAAACAAGCTTTTTCCACCTTTTTAAAAATGCCGTGGTGAAGTGGACTTGAAATTGATGATGGCAAACATGAAATATCCAACCAAACTTTACTAAACCTACCCATTGAAGACTTAAAAATATGAGTTTTGTGTGTGTCAATAATTATTTAATCTACTTTCTACATTCATACAAATAAGGAACTCTACCTAATATTATCATCATAGGAATATGCAGGGTGTGGCTGTTGAGAATGCCAGTTGTATGATGAATGGGGCACAATTTGTTTGAACTTTTTTAACAGTTACCATAGTCCAAAAATTAAAAACTAGAAAGAATCAATGTTTTATTTTATTTGAATATTTTTTGAATATCAAACATTATAAATTACAATGTCTGACATTTTGGCTATAAATGAAAGAAAATCAGAGCACTGTCAAGCCAATCATTTGAAGTGAGAATTCACCACACCCCTATCACAAGCTTCGTAATGTAATGCTCGCTCATCATGATGAACAGTGCTAATCAGGATTATCTCTTTGTTACCTTCAAAGGGATTTCCAGAACCTGCAACAAAGAAATATATAAATTGTAAACAGTGTAATTTTCCATAAAATCATGATTGATATAAAAATCATAAGTATACAGGATACATAGACAAAAATATTTAAATACAAAAAATAAAATAAGATATAGAAACCTAGCGGTTTCATTTAAAATACACAATTCTAGTAAAAATTAAAAATGCGATAAAATGTATCAGCAAGAGACAAATTAAAACAAATTAGTTAAAAAAAGTTTGGATGAATAAAATAATAAAAAAATTAATCGAGTCTCAAGAAAAGTTTCCCTACAGTTTGAGCTTGATTGACTTGCACTTACTTGAGGTTGAACATATAAAGCTTAGTCCAGTTTCCAGTAACCCAGAGAAAAACTGGTCTGCAGAGTGATTTCCATGAGTAGTCAAACATCCTCCTTTACCATCCATGTTTGTTCCTAATTTATTTGATCCATCGGTAACGTTCACATTGACCAAGTCTGTTTTGTTCAACCAACTTTCCAAAAGAGATTTGCTAAATTTGGGCGAGATAATGATTTGAGAGTTAAAGCTTGAATGTTTAATTATGTGTCAGGCTATTTACATGCATACAAATGAAACAAAAACAATACAACTGAACTGACAAGAATCAAGTGACCTTATTTACCTTAACATTTTTAGATTCTGGACTTGGTCAATAGAGTATCTGCCAACAGACTGTTTCACAAAAAAAGGGTTCCGCAGTATCTTGAAGTTTGTAAACCATGGTTAAAAAAACATCTAAAAGCATGGTTAATTTTTCATAAAAAGGTTGTGAACCAAATTCTATTTAATTATCATTCTTACAGAGAGATTGAGGTTTGAAACTCAGTTGGGTGTATTGAAGGTGGTTTTTCCTAAATGGTTTTCCACTTTCCCTCCATGCAAATATGGGTATACTTCCTTTAAATTAGACCTTTCTAATCCCGAACTCATTAGTATATATGCATAAATCCTGAACAGTTATTAAGACACTATTAAAAAAAAAATCTTAAGTTATATTGCAATGTGTTTGTTGTGTTTTCTCTTTAACTCTCCTAGTGCTACAGGATACAAAACCTAAATGTATGTGTTGATCATGATTTGTGCATTAGTTTCTAGGTATAAGCAGCCATTTGGTGTCAGCCCCAGGGAAACAGACCACTGTACTAATGCCGAGTAATATATCTCTGTCCCAGAGTAAATTGTTACTACCTCAATACTGGACCAACCCAAATATTCCACATTTGGATAAAACCTATCATGCAGGTAAGACACTAAATTAATAGTTTTTCGTTTTAAGATTCGAGCTAAACTGGCTGAGTGGCTGCCGCCATTAGTGATGATAGTGCCGACATATGCAGATAGATGGTGTCATATGGTTAGCACAACAACATTAATAGCAGCATTATATAGATCAGGTCTGTTACATATTCATTCAAGTAACTCCTCATTTGTCCTCATGAGGCTGAGTTTGACTTTGTTCCAAACCCACTGCTTCACAGAAATATTCTCAAATCACCGATCAATATGACCTTTGTGTCAGTTTCTAATCCAAAGCACATATTTGCCTGACTATTCTTCAGCTCACACCTCACAGTTCATAGCTGTTTAAATCACTATGTAACCTTGTTGAGAATAAATCCATTTGACCTAATGCTTTTTGTTTTTGATCAGAAAACATTACTGTGACGTGTACAAAACCCAAATTGCTGATGGTTTACGAGATCCTATACTCCGCATTACATCCAGAGCACAACAATGTGGCCATCTACAACTCATCCTTGATTGCAGATGCAACCAGAGATAAAGGTAAATTACTTATCCGGTGGTGGGTGGGGCTATATATTTTTTCATTTATATTATAAATTTGTATTGAATTATTACATTGTCAGTTATAATTTTTTTACTATTGTTCATATAGAAATGACTGACTGGTGTGCATAGGCCTGTTTGAAAGAAAAGGAGAGATGGTTATCTAAGGTTGATACCAGGAGTGACTGGATTTGGTTATATATTGGTGAGCAAGTTCCCACCTACAAAGTTGGGGAGCATTGCAACTATTTGGGAGCTCTCGTATTACTCAAGTACTCTGCAACACTTCCCAGCTTTGTAGGTGGTAACTTGCACACCAATATATAACCAAATCCAGGTAACCCCCTGGTTTCAATTTTAGTTAACCATATTTACTTTTCTTCCAAGCAGATTTATGCACACCAGTCAGTCATTTCTATGTAAATAATAATAATAATAATAGATAATTCAAAAATGAGGTGGCCCAATGGCTAGATAATTTTATAATAAAGGAAATTGATAAAACTAAAGAAAAAGTAAAAAATAAACTACTTTAATAAATTTGATGAAGAAAGCCCACCTAGGGAAAGAGGAAAGATGTGGGAAGAATCCAATGCACAAAGGTGACATCTTCTTCCTTTCTTCTGTCTTCTATAGTAGAAGTAGTCACACACACATTTTAAACACAAATATAATAATATTTCGGCATTGTTGCCTTTATCAAACACAAAGAAGAAGAGAGTAAAAATAACACAAACAATGGATTACTCCATTTTGAATTTTGAATTAAACTGTTAGAAACAAATTGTGCCAACTGTTTTTGGGAGTGGAGATAAATTCCTTGGTTGTGGTTAATATTTATAGAAAACTGATGATGATGATGATAATAATAATAATAGACAGGAGAAAATAATAATAATAATAATAATAATGTTAAATTTGGAAAATAATAATATAGAAATAAACTATCTTCTGTTGAGGCCTGGTGGTAATCTTGATTTGGTAATCCATTGGTGGGCCACCAAGATTACCACCAGGCCTCAACAGAAGATAGTTTATTTCTATATTATTATTTTCCAAATTTAACATTATTATTATTATTATTATTATTTTCTCCTGTCTATTATTATTATTATCATCATCATCATCAGTTTTCTATAAATATTAACCACAACCAAGGAATTTATCTCCACTCCCAAAAACAGTTGGCACAATTTGTTTCTAACAGTTTAATTCAAAATTCAAAATGGAGTAATCCATTGTTTGTGTTATTTTTACTCTCTTCTTCTTTGTGTTTGATAAAGGCAACAATGCCGAAATATTATTATATTTGTGTTTAAAATGTGTGTGTGACTACTTCTACTATAGAAGACAGAAGAAAGGAAGAAGATGTCACCTCTGTGCATTGGATTCCTCCCACATCTTTCCTCTTTCCCTAGGTGGGCTTTCTTCATCAAATTTATTCTTAGTAGTTTATTTTTTACTTTTTCTTTAGTTTTAATAATAATAAATAACAATTGATAAATTATTAATTCAATATAATATAAATACAACATTCTATCCATCTACCAGGAGTCAAAACACAAGTTTGAACAGGCAGCTACAGAATCCAAGCAAAAAAAAAAATAATCAAGAAACACATAACAACACTATCTAAATTACCATGATCTATCTACCTCTTTCCATGCTGCATAGTAGTAATGGGCATAATCGAATGATTTCAAGAATTGAATAATCATTTGAATCGTTGAAAAATAATTGAAAGAATCATTCGAATGATTTTGAGAAGTAGTAAAGAGTCAGTAATAATTAGATGTTAGCTACTTCTAACTAAAAGTAGTTACTAGTTGCTCATTTTGCTTTGTGCTATTATTCTCTTCACCCTGCTGTCGGATCTCCCAATACAAATTCCTTTGAGTTTGCAGCTTATCAACACTTTTCTATTACTACATTTAGTTTCTTGCCAAAGACCAAAGTACAGCCACAACAAAATACTATACAGTGGACACATTAGTCACATAATTACCTCACAATTAATATAAATAATTTTGTGTATGATCAATAATAAGATAGAGAACATACGTTTCCCTTTGTATTCAAGAGTCGAAATAACTTACTCTTTAATGTTCCCTGAACATAAAAAAATATAAGCTTACAATCCTATTTATATATCGGGTGATAAAATACTTTCAATTTGAATATCTGAATCAATTATATGCCTCCTGAAAGCTTCACTTAAAATCAAACACACAATAACCATTCGACAAACGACGACATAAATTTGCTAGACAATGATATTTTGTATTATAAGACAATTATTTCAATTAATAAAATTATAATACGATCTGAATATTATGACCGGGCAATGTTTTATTAAATACATAAAAAAATATATACTTATCTATTTAATAAATTTAAGTCAACGTTAAAAAAATTTCTCTCAATCCGTTCGTGCTATTAGCATTTAGTTAATAAGGATGGTAAAATTTAAAGGAAATGAAAAAGAACAATCTACATAGTAATGTAGTAAAATAATCTAATCATTTTGTAATTTCATTAAAATTATTTTTGGCTGATATTCGATTGTAAACTGTACAACCACCCTAACTTTGTATTAAATTAGTCTTAGAATCATTCAAAAGCGTAAGGTCGATTATTGTGTAGCAATGGGGAATATTTATTGAAAGTGAACCTAATAGAAATGAACTGTATAGAGATAGCCTGGAAAAAATTCATAATAATAAGGTCGACTTTCCTCTGCACTTCTGCTGATGTATCTTGAACATTTAATAATAGTGTGTTTTGTTGTGTTTCTAACCATGAATTTTGATGCTTACAGTTTTTTGGTAAGTGTGCAAGCTTTGCCCTTCCATCATCTTTTCAATGTTTTATTTAAAATAGCCGTTTGGCGCCAATTTTCCTTTGTTAACAAACAATCTCTACCATAACTTGAGTCCTCTTTTCCTTAAGATTAGACATTTTCAGTATTGTATAGCCTTTATTAGCATTATATTATCACTATTCACAAACCACTGAAATTAACATTTTGTACAAATAACTACCATTCATAATTATTCATTTAAACATGAAAATGACACCTCGGTCCTAGCTTTACAATAAATGTACATTTAACTGTATCATCTCAGATGTCTTACTGATACTTTGAGCTCCAAACCACCCACACAGTGCCTAAAACTAAAATCCTTCCTGCCTAGAACTCAAACCATGCTTTCCAAAGTGATTGAAGTTAGCCAATCTCAACTAAACCAATAACTATTGCTATTATAGCACACAGACAAATCATTAAAAAAATTATGAACATTATGGACATTTTAAAGTTTGTTATATTTTATCCAATAATATAAAAAATGAGGATTTTTTTAATATCCCAATTTGTTTTTATTTAAAATTTGTGTCTCATATCTTTGTCTGAACTAAAGAGGTTTAAAATGTTTGTGGCCAGGTATGGAGTATCTCGAGCTATGTTTGGAGGAAATCAGCTACCGCAATGTGTTGACACCTGTCACTATGACATATTCCCTGAGCCTAGGAACTATCAAGGCATTCATCCTAGAGCAGTCGGAAGGCAGCACATCATCAATAACACATGTAGAGCCCCAACAAGCCCTTGTATTTTCTGGACCAGAGACTACAAGGGAGAAACTATCTTCAATCAGTGAAGATGGGCCTCTACTGATTTGCACCGTCCAGTCGGCGTTAAACCCAACCAATCAGGTGCACCCACCTCTACTCATCTTTCATCTCGGAGAGGTAAATTTATTGTTGATTTGGTCTTGATTTATCATCCTAATATTGATTGTCAAGAATAATATTTAGGGAACAGCGAGTACACAAATTTTTAAACCTTAGCCATGCTTTTAATAGATACCCAGACTCGAGGTCAACTTAGCACATTAAGGATTGTTGTATTTCTCTGTTGTGTTTCTAGTTATGGTTGACTCATTGCTCCCTTTTCCATCTACTAATTTGGATGGTTTTAAATGTTAGGAAAATGTGGAGTTGTGTGATGAAAGGTGGTAATTTGGGAGGAAACAAAATAGGGGGAAGGGGGCAAGAGGGGAGTGAACATACATATGGCCATTGGAATGTTAGGTCAGCATTTGAGCAGATAACTTGTTGAATGAAGGAGGGTAAGAGGCAGATAAAGAAAAGTAGTACTAGAAAAGGATTTTTTGGGTTCTTGTAATGTAGTTAGCTTAGTTTTATATGAAAGAAGGTACAGGAAAGAGGAATGAAAACACATACAAGGGAGCAAACACAATATGGCTTTCATAATGAAAATGAGAGCACAAGTTCACACTACATTGCTGCCACTGGACAAAAAAGTAATTACTCTCTTTTGAAGAAAATCGATCGCTACCGGCCAATTCCTCGATCTAGGTTTAATCTGATCAGAAGGGAGTGTTAATGCACAACACACTTCCTAAAATAAGAAACAAAAAAAGGCAGAAAGAGGAAATTGGTAATGAATTATAGAACACTTAGAAAATAACCTGTAAAAGGATTGAATAACATAAAGGATATATATACAGGAAATCAACATTGGCTGCAAATATATAATGTATTTCTTTAAGGAAACCTCTTCTCGCTATACATCTTAAATATTACTGCTATTACTTATTTCTCTGATAGGAACATGTCAAGATCAGTATAAATAGCTACACCTGAGATGGGAAGGGAATTGAAGGGTTGTACTTAAACATAATCAAATTGAATCATAACTAATTTTTCTGTTACTAACAATTACAAGTTTCTTCAAACAGTCATCTTATTGTGTATTATAACTAAAATTATATTTTAACATTTAAAATTATTGATGGGCCAGTCGAATCTTCAAATCCTTAAATCCACTGAATCCTGACAAGTATTCGAGATTTGAGGATTCAGTGTTTTACTGGATTCGATGGTCAAATCTTTCACCTCATAAACAAAGCATAATATTTTGAATTCAAAAATTACTTAGTTCTAGGCCTACTTGAAAAGCACAACTTAATCCGTAACCTTTATTTTGTCAGACAAAAGAAATAAGCATAAATAAAATTATTATTTAAAAAAAAATCATTAGATGAATGTGTCTAATACCCTACCCTCCCACCTCTATGGAAAACTTTGACTCTACCATTTCAGCGCATGCTCACTTCTAAAACTTTCACCTCACGAACAATCTTATAAATATTTTAATGAACACATTTAAACCCCACTAAAACTGAAAATCAAATCAAGAACTACAATTAAAATCGAAATAAATAAAACAAATTATGCTTTTTGTTAACAGAAATATTACACATAATACAAAGTCAGCCGCCACTACATACAATACAGTCTGCCACCATGACGTATATTATGTTTACTCGTCATAGTGATGATTAAATAAAGATACTATTAATTCTTACTACCCAACTGGTTTTAATTATCTACAACTATGCAAAGAACCCCAATTTATCTTTATTTATTTATATATATTTTTATATTTTTATATTTATCTTTAACTTAGCTATTTTGTTGGGTTTCATGAAAAATAACTACTGTCAACAGTTATACACCGATAAAACTGTTTCTTTATGCCTACCAACTTACATATTGTATATCAATTGTTTGTTTAGAATCGATTCAAGTAATATGATCACTTAGTAAGCGCCATCAAGTTTTAAGAATCAAATAACGACTTGCTAATTCATTATTTGTTTTTAAATTGATTTTAACTAAGAGTTTATTATCTTTTTAAATATGTTATTGAAGTAATTGTAAAAATATTCAAAATTAGTCCTGCCTAATAAAATAGGAATGAACATTTTGCAAAAGTTGAAAATATGTTCCTGTTTTAAATAGAATGTATTCTCAGAAATCGATATATTTATGTATTCTCAGAAATCGGTATATCGGAAGAATCAAATATATTTCTTGTTTTCTACATGAAGATAGATAATAAATATATAATAAAACATACTTAGTCATTATTGAGTTCACGAGTTCCAATGTATGTTTAATTGTTAATCATGTTGTTTTATTCTTTATTAAAAAAAGATGATTGTATTTTTATTTTTGCTCTCTTATTAAAATAAATTATAATCCTTCAATGATGATTAAAGTTGATCAAAATGTAACTAGGCCTAAGCTGTTTGTTTATTTCACGTGCTATTTTAGAAACTTAACTCATTCTATCAACAATTTTAAATATAACTAAAAGATACTCAAATTTTGATTGATTTTATTTTTAAACTATAATATGAGTCTATTGTTTAATTTGGCTGGATTTTAACCAGTATTTTGTGAGAGGAGTGCCCGGAGTTGATTAAAATTAAAAGCATGATTGAAATAGATTTTTATTTAGAGCTTAGGCCTATATTGTTTAATGTAGGTCTATTTGTAAATAATTAAAATTTCTAACAATTTGCTAGGATTCAAATTTGAGATTTGAGATTTGAAAAGAAAATGTAGGTTCAGACTCGGGATTTGGATTCATGAAATAGTGGATTCGACCTATCTCTATTTAAAATACAGGTTAATTTTATTTTTGAAACCCTGATTCTTTCAATGTAAGTGTGTATTTATTTAACTTGAACTCATCTTGATACTCAGAAGCTTTCTAAGATGTTTGTTGGACTCAAATGAAAATAATAATAATAATAATAATAATAATAATAATCGAATGTGGGGAATGCCAGGCCGCCACCGTGGTTCGGATTCCACGTTAAACTGTAGGTCCTTCATTTCATCTCACAATCACCCTACCAATTACACATTAGCCTAAGTGCGTATAACCCGAATGGGTAGTAAGATGCGGTGCTAATAATAATAATAACAATAATAATAACAAAAACTAACAATAACAATAACAATAACAATAACTAACAATAACAATAATATTAATATTATTATTAATATTAATATTAATATTAATAATAGTAGTAGTAACAGTAATAATAATAATAATAATAATAATAATAATAATAATAATAGTAGTATTCAAAGGATTCAAATAAAAATTGAAAGTTATTGATTTATTTAGATACAATATTCTTACTTAAAAACCATACAAACATGACTTTAGTAATCTATGAAAACAGTTAAGTATAATCTTGATATAAACAAATTAATAAACTTATTTCATAATTTTTCCATACACTTCTCATGACTTAATCTTCTCATCAATCATACGATTACACAAGATTTTAAATTTGCATGAATAGTCCTTTTTCATCTTGGAAAAAAAAGTGTCAGTTATATTTAAATAGGTTGGAGGATTTAATAAATAGCAATTAAATGTTAAATAAATAAGAAAGATGATAACAAAATTTCTGTAAGTATTGGAAAATATTACAAAAATGTAAGTTACTTAATTGTTTGTTTTTTTAAATTTTGATTACTATAAAATAAGTCTTTATGTTTTGTTTTTTAAAGCTAAATATTATGTTATATAAATAGGCAACAGAATTACTACAAAACATTGTATCATGTTAAGAAAATATTTTCAATTTATATGTCATGTTTCTTTGAAACTGTTATTTTCTCTGACTGGTAGGTTCTGCTTCCCATTCTTATTAAAATTTTATTTATAGAAGAAACCTCAGCTCATTTGTTAGCGCATCTGCCTACTGGGTTAAGGGTCCCGGGTCCGATTCTCGGTATTGGTGGAATGTGGATTTACACTTTCACATTGTGATATTAAAGGCCTGGGACTGGATGTTGTGCCGTTCCTAGTCTTAAGTTAGTTTATAAGACATATGAAGCTATGACGGGCCTTGCAAGCTGGTAGTGGAAAATATATAACGTGAATTAAAACTGACTCAGGCCACATGCTGGTAACAATAATGACTGTAAAAAAATAATTATAGTAGTAATAAATTGTAGTAAAAAATTATATGAGCAATTATAACAAATATAGGATGGATTTTAATAGTAAAAATAAAATTAAAATAAATTATTTACACTTATAACAAAACCTATTAATTAAAATTGGTAATTCACACTCAACCCCTAAACCTAGTTTTTATCCATCACATCTCCTCTGGAGGGAGTACATCATTTGCAACACTGTCTCTTTAAAGAAGAAAAAATTGGATAAAAGTGAATGGTAAAGAATAATAGCATTTAGCAAATTACATTTATTATATTAATTTCAACCTCATCGCTCTTTTGTTCATATACAATACTAGATAGCTGTTGCCCGCGGCTTTGCTCGCGTGGAAGTTGATTATATACAAATACGAAAATATACATATGTATTTACAGATTAATTTAAAATATTACGTTACGTTGATGACCATAACTTGACCTCAGATCAAAAATAATGCAAGTCCGATACAAACTTTCACCCCCTTTTTCATCCCTTATTAAATAAAATTTCCAAAATTCCTGAAACACGTATTTATTTGTTTTACGTCAATAACCGAAATACAAAATTTTGTTTATGTAACTTTCAAAATGACGGACTTTCATACATATTATCATACATATTATCATCCCCTATTTTGACCCCTTTGGGGTGGAATTTTCTAAAATCCTTTCTTAGTGGGTGCCTACATAACAAAATGAATATACAGTCCGAATTTCATGCTTGTAGCCTTGATAGTTTGCGCTCGGCGATGATGAATCAGTCAGTCAGTCAGTCAGGACATGTTATTTTATAAGTATAGATTACCTTCAACTTTTGTCAGTAATAGACTTTTGAAAATGGCCGGCCTCTTGGTCTAGTGGTCAGCAGCGGGTTGCATTCCCGACATTACCATAGGTATTTTTCCCATTGGGGAATTGTTTTTAAAGTTACCATGGTCTTGTTAATGAGGTTAAAGCACCACATAATCATCATCAACATATCATCTGAATGGGGCAATATAACCTCACTTATAAAGTGCCACAACCTCAGAAGTTGACAACATATCTGCTACTGTCAGTAGAAGACCAGGAATAGCTGACTAAAGGGGGAGCGGAATTGTATCCACTGGAATTATATCCACAAAAACTGGAATGATATCCACTCAGAATGGTATCCATTCTGATTGTTTTGTAATAAACTGCTTTTGTGAAAATCCTGAATTGTATCCACTGGAATTAAATCCACAAAAACTGGAATTGTATCCGCTCAGAATGGTATACATTCCGATAGTTTTATAATAAGCTGCTTTTGTGAAAATCCTGAATTGTATCCACTGGAATTATATCCACAAAAACTGGAATTGTATCCACTCGGAATGGTATCCATTCCGAATAGTTTTGTAATAAACTGCTTTTGGGAAAATCCTGAATTGTATCCACAAATGGCCGACTTGAGGTTTAACAGAAAGAATGTTTAACGTAAAAGTTTTGTCACACTTCTGGTAGTGGACAGCAGGATGGAATCTGCTTAGCTTACTAATTGTATACTAGAGTGCAGCCTTGTCATCAGTGCTCTAATTCTCTTCTCAAGTGGGCTGTAAAATATTTTCTTAAACATGAAGTATTCATTCCCTTAAAAGATTTCACTGCATACTAGAAAATTAATTTGCAACCTTATTTAACTTGTAAGATTCTTTTTTTCAGGTCAATACATTATAAAGTATATAGCGACTTCTATAATTTTAAAGAGATAAATCAATTATTTTATTTGGCAACAGACTTTAACCACTATGTTAAAAAATGATTATTGAAAATCAAGCTTTAATTTATTCAAATCTAGTGTGAAACGAGACACTGTTTATGAATTCTGGCAAGAATTTTATTAATGTGAATTGACAGCACTGCTTCGCTCATGTCCTCTGCTCAGTGATCTCTAGTGATGGGAAAAATCGAGTAAAAGTAGTCAACTACACCTTTTGTGTATCGTAATCGGCTGTATTCGATTCTTCCAGAAATACTCAAGTAAAAATAGTTGCTCCCTTTTTTTTATCTTAAGATATAATACAAAATATTGGTTGGCATGTTTAACGTGTTATTTTAATACAAAATCTTTTTTCCCATACAGTTCATTTTTCAGTCATACTCTTATCAGTACACGATTTAGAACAATATTCAATCCCCATTCAACATTTTATCAATAATACATCTATGATCATATCGGGAATGGAGCTCAGGACGCCTAGCTTGGTTGGCACACCCACTACCAACTGTGGTAGTGTTGAATTTATGCTAGGTGTTTCGTTAAATATTCGAGCCCACAACCTGATTACTAACGGTGACAGTATAACGAGTTTATTAATCCTTAGACCGATCGACCCCCTAGTGAGGGTAGCAAGATTCTTCAGTCAGAGGTAAATAAATTGTACGGTAGTATATCTATGCACATAAAATACACTTTGAAAAATTTAATATTTCCTCGGCAATAGCAACACAATCCAATCTATTGAATTATTATTTTAATATCATAAGCATAATATAGGTATACTCATTTAAAATCAAAATAAAAAAGTTTCTTACAAGACAACTTATTTAATGTTTTCATATAATTCCTATAAACTAGATTATGCTTTTTATTTATATGAAAGTGACTAAGATGTTTCAAAAGTGAATTAACGAGCCAAGTGGGTATTTAGAAAGCTACGATAGCAACTCTTCTCGCCTAACACAAGACTCATACAGCAAACTAATCAACAAGCAACTGCTTGAGTTAGGTAACCAAAAGAAACATAATTAGTAACTAAACTGTTCTTACTGTATTCGAATTTTGTACCTTCCTATATTAATAATCAATTTAAAAAGTAAACATAACACTATAATCTCAACAAGCAATGTGAGTACACCAAATAAATGCCACGACCCTGAATGGGGTCGCGACTCCCATATTGTAAACCATTGCTTTAGTCACTCTAGTGCCTTAGCTCACTTAGTTATCAGCGCGAGAAATGGTTGTTTTTGAATCTCTACACTGAAAAGTTTACCTGCCGGTCTTCCCGAGTGGCGAGTGGAGTTTGTACCCACCTGACACAGGTAGCAAAAGAGGGGAATGATTGTCATGGAGGGAGTAAGAACTTTCAGATGAGGTCACATATTTTATGCTTGAGTGTGTTAGGTTAAGATGCAACCCTCTTTATAAAATCGCTTCGAATTCGCCAAGTAGGCAATGTTGTTAAATAAACTACCTTTAATTTTTGGTTTGGATATCTAATTCCAAAAACCTCTCTGGGGAGCCCTATAAAAAACCTTACATATCACATTTCAGCCTGATCAATGAAATGGTTTAGGTTTTATGCATTGATACAAACACACAGACAGGCAGCATCGCAAAAATCACTTTCGGTTTTAGGGGGTCATGAAACGTCGATATTTATCAAAATTTCAAGTTTTTTTTAACCATACCAATACTTTTTCTACCCGACCGGTGCGAGAAAGAAAAAATTATTTCCACAAATTAAATCTAAAGTTTTATAAGACATTTATAGAATTCTTGATTGAAATGTCTACTGCTTTTTCAATTCTTCACGTCTCAATATCCTTATGAACTAACTTCTTGTTCACATTTTAGGAATTGTATGAGAGGTAGAATTTAGAGAAAGTGTATCTACATTTGCGTGTAGATAAAGTGGAAAATAATTTAGGCAAAATGATCTCAAAACATCCAGTGAGTTTCGAACACCGATAGTAGTTATGGTAAATCTGGTTGTAGCTACGACGATAAAACTTCTAATGTGTGTGTGTGACCATATTAGCTTAGCTGGTACAAACAGTTGTTAATATCAAAAAGTAAATTTTTTAAAAAGGTTTATAATTGATTATTCATTCTCTTATTAATATAAAATTAACATAAACAAAATCACAAGCTAATATTTACTATTATTATTAAGGAGTGTGAGAGGTTGACTTTTTGATTCAGTTCCAAGATAGAGAGCTCTACTATTTTGGGTGAGATTGGGAACGGGTAATTTTAAATCCATAATTTCGAGGTGGTTTCAAGAATACGGTTATCTGAACCACCTCTCCCTCTCCTCCTCAACCCCATTTTGGCATTATCTATCCTTCCATCTTTTTTTTGTAAGCCCAGCTACTCCCCCTTCCCTCACCCCATTTATATCCTGATCAGGTAAAACCCTTCGCTTGACACTATTCGTCTTTCACTTTATTACTACTATTACCTCCATTGAGTTATTGAAAATATTCCCGCTGATGTATTGAATGATATAGGCCTAGGCCCTATGTTGAAAGTTTTTTTTATATATTAGGCTTGATTCTGTTTAGCTTATAAATTATTATTATTATTATTAGCACCGCGTCTTACTACCCGTTCGGGTTATACACACTACGCTAATGTGTAATGGTAGGGTGATTGTGAGATGAAATGGAGGACCTACAGTTTAACGTGGAATCCGAACCACGGTGGAGGCCTGGCATTCCCCACATTCACAAGATGTCTTGTCAGAGGTGAAGGAAGNACGCTAATGTGTAATGGTAGGGTGATTGTGAGATGAAATGGAGGACCTACAGTTTAACGTGGAATCCGAACCACGGTGGAGGCCTGGCATTCCCCACATTCAAGCTTATAAATAATTTACATAAATAATTTGCATAAATAGTGTTGCTTTGATTAGATAAAACCTATTTGTATAACATTGGTTTTGTAAGAATAGGTGAAAATGCTTACACCCGCCTTGGTGGCGTAGTTAGCTAACGCACTATTTCGTGTTGAGCCAGATTGCCGGGGACGAAGAGATCAAAGTTCGAATCTCGGTCTGGTGAACTGGGGTTATTTTTCAAAGATTGTTTTCCATTCTCCCTTCACGTAAATATGGGTTCACTTCCTCTAACTTAAACCTTCCTAATCCCTCACCCATTATCATTATTAGTACTTAACCATATAACCCGAACGGGTAGTAAGACGCGGTGCTAAATAAATTTAAAAAAAATTCTTTCTCTAAATACGTAGTTTAAAAATAACACACAATTATTTATACGAATTAAGCACCCATTATTTATTATACAACATTGACTGATGCATCTAGTTAACGCAATATATACTAAAAAAACTGATTCTTAAACCACTTTTTTTCAACCAAATTATGAAAATTAACATTGCCTTTCAGCTTCAAAAGTCTACATGTTAATATCACGCCATAAGTATATTTCCACTAGTGTGGGAAATAAAGTAATTTTATGGTGGCTGTAAAAATTGTGGTGAAAATCACTTGCAAAATCTTACATGGGATTTGAATGAATTGAATAACTTTCATGCCTCTTAAAATGTTTATATGAAAACATTAAAAAGTTGTCTTGTAAGAAACTTTTTTATTTTGATTTTAAAATGAGTATACCTATATTATGCTTATATTATTAAAATAATAATTCAATAGACTGGATTGTGTTGCAAATGTCGAGGCAATATTAAATTATTCAAAGTGTATTTTATGTGCATAGATACACTACCGTACAATTTATTAACCTCCGACTGAAGAATCTTGCTACCCTCACTAGGGGGTGTATTGGTCTAAAGATTATTAAACTCGTTATACTGTCACCGTTATTAATCAGGTTGGGGCTCGAATATTTAACGAAACACCTAGCATAAATTCAACACTACCAAAGTTGGTAGTAGGTGTGCCAACCAAGCTAGGCGTCCTGAGTTACATTCGCGGTATGGTCATAGATGTATTATTGATAAAATGTCGAATGGGGATTGAATATTGTTCTAAATCATGTGCTGATAAGAGTATGACTGAAAAATGAACTGTATGGGAAAAAAGATTTTGTATTAAAATAACACGTTAAACATGCCAACCAATATTGTAGTATGATATATTAAAATAAAAAAAGGGAGCAACTAGAAGAAGAACACGGCCCAACTATTTTTACTTGAGTATTTCTGGAAGAATCGAGTACAGCCTATTACAATAATCAAAAGGTGTAGTCGACTACCTTTACTCGATTCTTCCCATCACTAGAGCTCACTGAGCAGAGGACATGAGCAAAGCAGTGCTGCCAATTCACATTAATAAAATTCTTGCCAGAATTCATAAACAATGTCTCGTTTCTCACTAGATTTGAATAAATTAAAGATAGATTTTCAATAATCATTTTTTAACATAGTGGTTAAAGTCTGTTGAAAAATAAAATAATTGATTTATCTCTTTAAAATTATAGAAGTCGCTATATACTTTATAATGTATTGACCTGAAAAAAAGAATCTTACAAGAACAAGTTAAATAAGGTTGCAAATTAATTTTCTAGTATGCAGTGAAATCTTTTAAGGGAATGAATACTTCATGTTTAAGAAAATATTTTTACAGCCCACTTGAGAAGAGAATTAGAGCACTGATGACAAGGCTGCACTCTAGTATACAATTAGTAAGCTAAGCAGATTCCATCATTCTGCCCTCTACCAGAAGTGTAACAAAGCTTTTACGTTAAACGTTCCTTCTGTTAAACCTCAAGTCGACCATTTGTGGATACAATTCAGGATTTTCCCAAAAGCAGTTTATTACAAAACTATCGGAATGGATACCATTCTGAGTGGATACAATTCCAGTTTTTGTGGATATAATTCCAGTGGATAACAATTCCAGTTTTTGTGGATATAATTCCAGTGGATACAATTCAGGATTTTCACAAAAGCATTTTATTACAAAACTATCGGAATGGATACAATTCCAGTTTTTGTGGATATAATTCCAGTGGATACAATTCAGTATTTTTACAAAATTAGTTTATTATAAAACAATCGGAATGCATACAATTCAGTCCCCTCCGTCTAAAATCCTGGTGGCATCGAGGAGGGGGAGGGGGGGGAATTAAAAATAATGTTCAAGTGCTTCCAAGATATATTATGATTTTATAAATAAATACCTTCGGATGCTCTCTGGGGCGAATTACTTAATTATATTATGGTAAAAATTTAAAGTAATGAAGCTACCAGCACACGTACAAGTTTTTGTTTTTCTATTACATTTGGCTTCCTCAGGTGAAAAGAAATGCAAAAATAACCGCTCCGGTGGCCGCATTGTTTAAGGTGTCTTTCTCCTAATAGACTAGACTGCCGATGACCGGGAGATTCTGCTTTGAATCCTGGCTGGGTATAAAGAAGGTGATTTTCCCTAAATGGTTTTTCACTATCCCTTCACACAATGTGGGTAGACTTCCTCTAAATTCAACCTTCTGAATCCCTAACATATGAGCCTAATAAGTTCAAATGCTTATAACCCGAATGAGTAGCATTACTAAAAAATATATATATACAGAATCAAAAGCCAGTGTTTAAATGTGCTGTTTCCTTTTGTTAATGTGTTATCTCAATGATTTATTTCTAGTCCAACATTATCCATGTAAGCACGCTTGTTATTTTGCTGTCTCTTTACCTTGATCTGACCAATTTCTATATTCGTTACAACTTTATGATATTATGAGTTGCACCTGAAATTAACTTGGGATCTAGGTTCGAGCATGTGTGGATCCACTACTGTGGCGCTGGCTTCACTACTGCCCTGAACCTGCTGTCATTCATCAGCACTTTTCAAATGAGGAAAAGTCCTCAAATAAGAAGAGCTCACATATTCCTGTCCAGCGGTCTCGAAAGCTGTCATCTGAAGTGAGTGGTGGAGGGACTGAGTCTACTAGCAGACAGCGTCCAGCTCCCAAAGAGTCTGTGCACAGTAGTTCTGACAGGGAACAGATGTTGACTGGACATATGGGAGGGGCTGCTTTGTCTACTGTGGCTCCCAGCAAGGAAACTCCATCAGAAAGTGTTTACAAGGAGCCATTGATTAAAGAGTTTGTGGTAAGATATGGGTTTTCATATAAGATGTGAACAATAGTTGTGTTTGATTTTGTTTTTAAATTCACTTAATATATATACACATTATTATAGTGCAGTTGTATTTCGGTATAAAAAGTCGGTAAATATAATTTACTATTATTGGTTCTAATTATTGAAAAATAGCTCATATGTAAGTCATATAGTGTTACAAATAGAAGCATTACAAATGTATGTTGAATATATCTTGTATCATTGTTGTTGGTCTTAATAATTCTTTAACAACAGAATCATAAATATCTTTGTGTAATTTTTTATAACTATTTAATCAAACATTCAAAGGGGTGTAGAAGGTCAAGACCTACACACTTACCAGTAAATTGTAGGCCTCAACACTCACAAGTCTTTGTTATACTCGCTTATGCTGAAGAAGGGGATTGATGTACTCCAAAAATTACATAAGTATGCGTTTTGTTATTTTTTAGTTGTGAAATTTGCTGCCTACAATTTTCTAGTAAGTGTGTAGGCCTTGCCCTTCTATCCTCCTTTTAATTTTGAATTACTATAGCCGTTTGGTGACATTTTTCCTTTGTTTATAACTATTTAACTATTTTCATGATAAAGGACTGCTTATTACAAAACATTGTTTCTTTACCTTTAAATATTTTCCTTTGGTCACAATATAGTCACACAAAGAACAATGCCAATTGTTAACGAGAAAAAAAATATATATATAAGCCTATAATTTAGATATCATTAATTCACATATAAACTAACATAATCCAACATAATTTACATTTTAAATGTCAGGATCAAATAATAAAAAATATTTTGTGTATGCACTATGATTTAAAGTGATACAATAAACTTAAATATGTGTTTAGTAATCATTTTAATGTGTTGAGCTAATGTTTGAATAGTATCATCATTATGACCTGTTTCCAGCCCATGGCCAGGTCTGTTTAGTAAAATGCCTTCATCTGCCTCTGTCCTTCCAATAATACATGTTTCGCAAGATTTTGGCGGCTTTGCTAATGTTACACACATTAAATTTATGAAACAATTTGGCATTTTACATGATAAGTGTTTATTCCACACATTGATGCACGGCGAGCTTAGAGTGTTTTTGTTTACCTACAGTTTGCTCTCATTAAACTTTACTTACTAAATGTTATTTATTTGTCAAGAGTGTCACATATTTAAACCAGCGCTTGTATCTTATATATCTAATTGTTGTAAGCCACTGCTTATTGAGAGCTATGAGTCCTGTTGATTTTAATCTTCCACATTTGTAAACCTAAAAATTTTACTATTTAAAGGTCTTATTTCTAGACTTTTCTTTTTATAAATGCTACTAGTCTATTGGATTATCATAATATACAATCATCCCACACTTTTTTTACAATTTTCTCTTTTTACCCTTTTCAATTATAATCAGTACCAATGCATTAAATAGAGGGTTCTCTTTTTCGACCTATTTAATTTGATTTCACTGACCTTCCATGTACTTCTGAGACTACATGCTGCTTTTTCTCTCAATCGCCTCAACAGCATATTTTGGTTTTTGTTCATTTTATTGTACTTATAAATATATATGTATATATATATATATATATATATACACACACACACACACACTATCTTTATTTTTCGGTGGCCAAAATGCATTTGCAAACTAAAATTAATTTGATTCCGCATTTCCAGTTTTTGACAGTCCTCTGGTCTGGTCCCTTGTCAAATTAGTGTGGGACACCTGTGTATATTTATGTTCATAATAATTAACTTTTATTTTTAAACGCATATTTAAGTCATAATTTAATGCTAACTTACTCAATGGCATTAGGAACTCCATGGTTCATGGCTGCACTTACAAAATGACTCCATTTATTCCTATCTTGAGATAGATCTATCCAGTCTACCCCACTACACCCTATCTCTTTAAGTTCCATTTTAATGTTATCCTTCCATCTGCGTCTTGGTCTTCCCAATGTCTCTTCTCATTGGCATTCCCAGTCAATACCCTGTACACGGTTCTAGATTTTCCCATTCGCGTTGCATGTGCTGCCCACTGTAATTTATGGGGCTTGATTATCCTAACAATGTCTTATGATGAGTACAAGGTATGTAACTCATCATTATGTAACCCCCTCTACTCTCCAGTAGCCTCATCTCTTTTTGGACCCAATATCTTCCTAAGCATCTTGTTATACACCCTAAATTTCTTCTTCTTGTGTAAGGTAAGGGATCAAATTTCACACCAACACAGAACAACCAGTAAAATGATTATTTGGTATATTTTGAGTGTTACATTCCTTGAAAGCAGGCAAAATGTCAACAACCATAAAACACTAAAAATAGAAAAATTATGAATAAGATTTCAACATATCTGTCATAGAGTGTAAATGGGTTGCCTCTCTTACCAATTCTACATGGCACAATTTAATTGTTTTGAAATGCTTATGCCGTAAAGTCAATATAAATGTTTGAACATTGATTAATTTACAAGTTGTTTTATAACTTTAACAAAATATATATAGAAAAAACATTTTTACTGCTATATCATAAAAACAATTGCATCATACTTTACACAAAGATTTGACCAAGAACTGCATCAGTTACTGATAAAATTGGTTTGTTTAAATTTCAACAGCCTTGGTGGAGCCGCAAGAATCTGTTGCACTGGTTCCCTCTGTGGCGAGGTTTGATACTATGTGGAGATGTGGGTCAGTTTGTCATGTACCTACCCACCTCAAGCCTATCTGCTGTTGGTAGCCAATCAATAGAGGATGCTTTGAATCAATGCCTAAAGTCTGACCCTGAGCTAGAAGTTTTCATTATAAAATTTCCATGTCTTACTCTGAGGAGCTCATCTCAGAAGTTGGACTTACATCACTACACCAACCAGCTGCCTGTCAAGCTGTCTGAGAGTATCTGGACTCCTAGTATGTGAGCAGTTCAAGTTGTGCTTGGTTTTTTAATTTTTTATTGTTTCAGGGATGGTTCCTTATAATCTCCGAATCCTTAATGATATTCAAAATTAGAGCATTAAAAACATATGTCAGATTTAAGATTTGAGTAACATAATAAATATATCTCAAATCTTGATAATGAACTTTTTTTTTAAACTAATATGAAGGTTACTACACTAAATACCACCACTAAGGGAACTGCTGGTCTTATGAAGAAAAGTTTTATCTTCGCTTTTTCTCAATTAACTGTTGCCAAGTTTCCCAGTTTTCTGTTAGGAAGTAAAGGAGAATGGTAATACTTGGAATCCCACAACAAGTGAACAATGGGGCATAAAAGTGACAAAACAATAGCCAACTTTTTTTTCCCATCAGGCTCTGTACATTCTATTCTAGAAATATTGACTTTTGCCACATTCATGAACTTTGTTTTTTTAAATGAAAATTTTATAAATGTCACATAATTTCTTTCATATGCCTTAAACTTTTGTTAATAAAAGCTTTATTTTAATCATAATTAATAAACAAACATTATGGTATATAAAACAACACATATTTAGGTATAATACTAGATGTGGGCTGTTAGGACCTTGTGATCAAGAGAAGACACACTACAGACTTAGCTAAAGTGTCGGACTCACAGACATTAGCTATACTAATATTTTTGGAGTATAACAACATTCTTTGTGGGAGGTTTAGTGACTAAAACTTAAAAATAACTAAGCACACTGGCTCATTTGAGAAAGTTTTTTGGTATTCTTATGGGCAACCACTGTGGTTCACTTTTATTTATTCTAGTTAGTTTAAATATGTTGATTATTTTATAAGTAGTTAATAAAATTCACACCACTATGTTCTCTAACTATTAAAAATAATTATATCTTATACTTCTCTGACCTATTTTTAGTCTCTTTCTTTTCCCACTACGTTTTGTAACTGTTATAAAATAAATATTTAGCCATTGTTTCTCCTCATTGTTATACATTTTATTTGAACCTGTACATTTTGATTCCTTTCTCATCATATTGCCATAAGGCTCTAATTTTATCATTAAATTATTTTTTACTTTTTATAAAAATTAATGGAAAAGCTAAGTTTGGACTAAAATTATAAATTTGAAAAATAAATATAAGTTTAAATTAGAATTTTTTAAAAAATGTTCTTTTTTTCATCTCATTCTTGTGGGAAATTGTTTTTCTCATCCTGAAAATTTCACGTCAAAATGCTATTTCTGCACAAGCTCAACAAAATATTAAATCCCAGATATTTACACAAAATAAAATAAACTTACGAAATATTAACTGAATCAATAATAAAGGTTTTACTTACTAGCATGGTTTACATTAAATACCAATAAAACAATTACTAACATAAGCATTAATTCCAAAAACATTTCTGTAATAGTTTTATTACTACAGATATAAGAAGAAAGAGCTACTGCCAAAAGTGACAAGCCAATATTTTATATTTGAGAAGAGATTGACCATGCAGAAACTAGAGAATAATGACGCTGTTCCCCAATAGAAACCACTAACCATGCAGTTCCCTAGAGATGATAACCAGTGTAGTGGCTTATCCCAACATAACTTTAGGACAAACCTAACAACTAGATCCAAGACCATTAATTTACCACTTAACTAAATGTAAATTCACATCATACAAAAATTTGGCTATTTTTTGTATTTTTTATAGCAACTAAATAAATAATATTAACAACATTAGAATTAGATAAAAATATTAATATTGATGTTGTAACGTTAACCACTCATGATTATCTCTTTATAATATTTAAATTCATTGGTAAAATAATGTTATGAATTTGAGAAAGAGTAGAGTCAAGCTACATATTATATTATTAAGATAAAAAAAAGTGTTGCCAAAATAGGGGTGGGAGGAGTCCACTTTTCCAATTTGACATGGTCTCGAATCGAATATATGAAATATTCTCAAAGCCAACTCAAAGTTTGAATATTTTTTCAGTTGTTTTATGCTTGAAAAAAGATTATATTGTGATTATTTACAATACTTTATGCACTAAAATTACTTTGAAAATGTTTATTGCAGAATTGTTAGTAATATTTTGCTTCACTCTTATCAATCACTTTACTATCACAACTTACAATTCAATTAGGTACTTCAGATTTTTTCAATATGAATATTAATTTGTAGCATACAAAACAGCTCAGAATGGCAGTAATTGAACATAAATTGAGTAGTTTAGCAAGCAATATTTTTTCTGGCGAAGCTTCAAAGCCAGAACCTTTTTTGAAGAAAAGTCAAAGCTGATGTTTGTTTCAAAGCCAAGATGAAGCTTCGCACACCCCAATGCCAAACTATTCACTATATATATATATTTCATTTCCCTGGTTTCTTCTCTTTCTTCTCAGATAAGATTAGTTTTCCCTGGAGTCTTTCACTCTCAGAGCTCAGCTGCTGCACTCAACAGAATGGAGAAAGCTTGAACTTCCTAAAACCCATGTCGGCAAATGCTACTATAGGAATTTCTACCAAATACAAGCCCGACCAAATAACTTTGTCAACTCTTGGTCTGTGCGTTCATGTTGACACTGCACCCATCATACTGTCTGTGTCAGAGGAACAGGTGAGTAACTAATTTGTTACCTGGTATTTTTTTTAAATTGATTATTCAACTTCATTTATTCTAAAAACTTGCACCCAAATTAAATTTATTTTTTACAAATCATATAATACAGTTTTCAAAATTAATATTCAACATATTTTTAATACTTTATTTAGAATAAAGTACAGGAAAGAGGGTGCTGAAGGAAAAAAGTATTTTCTTGAAAATATAATATATTTTTATCAAGAGTATTACTTAAAATTATAATTGGAACACAGTCTTACCCACATGAGTGGTTACACTGTCCCGATACTGATTTAGACCCCTCTCATGTATTAAAAAAGTCATGGATGAAGTGCATTTTTCTTTAAAGTATTGTATGTAAAATATCCTTTTAATACTTTATCCATGGAGAATCACACGAACTGATGTCAATAGATTACACCATAAGATTTATTTTTTCTTTAAAAAATCAACTTTGTAGTAATTAAAAAAAATCCAGTGGCGCTAGCTCCCTCTACCTAATAGGAAGCTAGCCTGCACAACATCTGTCGCCAGGACTCTTTCTATTAGTTGGTTTTGACACTGGTGACAAGGGGGTCAAAGAGGCAAAGGGTAGGTCATATATAAGCGCTTGTGCATATGAATATATAGGAGTAATACAAATTATTAACAGTGCCAGTAGCATAAATTTAGAGTACGTGTAATATCCATAGAGTACACAGAAAATGTTAAGGAGTGAAATTTGTTAATCTCATATCTTCAGTGCCGAAGATGAAATCATCTTAATAAATCGTGTGCAACATTCAAAGGTCTTATTTATTCAATTAAAATATCAGATTGTAAAACCGTATCATAATCATTGGTGCTCGATCACGGGGCTATAATTATCAATTATCTCACAATACAATTCCAGTATGCAATAATCTACGCCCAATCATGAGGCATAATACCACTACCATACCACTTTAATTAGTGTTCAATCATGAGGCAGTTATCAGTTAATTAAACGATATGACTTAAATCGGCGCCTATCGCCGACACGCAATGCTTCAATTGCCACCCAATCGCGGGGCACGAAAACTCAAACAAAAACCGAAACATATCATTTGGTGCCCAACATGGGGCCGAAACACTTCAACACATTGTAAGGCATCATTCTCATATTAGACTGGGAATTCAAAGAGGAGTTGAGGTTCGAATCTCAGTCAGGTGTGCTGAGGGTATTTTAACTAAATGGTTATCCCATTCTCTCCACACAAATACGGTTATTTTTCATCTAAATTATACTTATCTCATCCCCAATCCATTAGTGTAAATATGTGAGAAGCCTTAAAACTTAAAAGTTTAGCAAGATCTATTGCACAGTAAAAAAAGTTTGTTATAAAATTAGTAAACAAAAACGAAAATAAATAGTATATGTCATGAATTTAATGATCACACAGGACTGCCAACCCTAGCTTTGAAAGTTGACACAAGAGTTTCTCTCTTGTAATTGTTTGTAAAATCTACATTTAGATTTCTCTGATGACAAGAGTGTTCATTGCTGGATTGTTGGGGGCCTCACTCACTTTGAACCTGCACACTTACACCAAAGAGGACCCTACGCTTCCAGTGACAGTGGAACTTCCCGCTCCGGTGACACCTAGCCCCTCCTTCTTCAAAGAGAGCATTGGAAGTAGGGGAACACCCACATCATTGCATGAGACAGAGGAATATACCGAGCAAGGTATACAAGTCTTTTTAACTTATTTAGAAAAATATCAAATTGCTTAATTAAACTAAGAGTTAAAGGATCGTGAAAGAACATGTTCTCAGATATCATAAGCATTGAAATAAGAGAATTGAATCTTATTTATACATAATAATCTATAGATACTGGCTCACACTTCTGTGCGTTACATTGGACTTCATTCTAATATTACTAATATTGTGAAGATTATAAAATAATATGAGAAGCTTGAATCCTCGATTCATCAAATCCCTCGACTCTGATGATATTTACTAATCTAGAATTTCTTAAATAACATAAGAGCCAAGGGATTTGAGAATTGTAAAATTCTCAAATATAATTATGAAGCCATTGACTTTAAATAACAATTTTAAGCACTTAGTTGGAAAAAATATTTATATAGACTTGTCTCTTTAAAGAAAACCACTTTTTGCTTTTTGAGGGTTTTTTATTTGAAAGAAGGTAAAGGAAAGGAGTAAAGAAACATATAAAAGGGAACAAAGACCATATGGCTTTTACAATGGAAAGAAGAACACATTTCACACTTTAAATTAGCACCTCCTGAATAAAATCATTCTTTACCATCCATTCCCCTGATTTATGTTTTATTTTTTCGGAACTCAATCAGGAGGAAATGTAAAACCCACAACACCATTTACTAATATAAGAAATAAAAAACTACAAAAGTGAGAGAAAAGAAATTGATAATGAATTGTAGGAAACTTAGATAGAAACATGTAACAGGAACGTATAACTAAAGGACAAAAACAGGAAATGAACTTGGGATGCAAATATATAATATCACTTTTAAATAAAAACCTCTTCACTTTTTGAGGTATTTTTCTAAATTTGGAAGAAGTTATGGTGGAGTCTCGGAAACTCGACATTCGGCAACTCGACATGCGCACATTCACACAGATTTTGTTGCCAATCATCACAATCCAAGGTCATTTAACTGTATAACCTCTCAGTTGGTTTGCATAACTTGAGTGGAACAGTCGTGCTGTGTTTGTTAGGTTTCCAATTAATTAACATGTTATTTGAATCAATACAATATTATATTACAGTACTCTACTGCATTTCTGTATACTACACACACACACACACACACACATATATATATATATATATATATATATACATCATTATATTAACACATAATATAGTGTACTGTACACATATTACTGTTACTGTACCAGACAATACTACCATACAGTACAACTGTACCTATAATGTTCAATAATGTACTGTGGTTCATCCTTCTTTAGTAAACATGACTTAGTAAACATTCATCTTATGTAAGTTAATTCGTAAAACTCGATGTTTCAATAACTCAACACCATTTCAGTCCACATTAGGTTGAGTTTCCGAGACTCTACTCTACCTCAAAAAGTGAAATGAGATTTTCTTTAGAGATTACATTGACTTGTGTAGTTGGATGTATAATAATACCACAAAAAAAGGATAAAATTGTAATTATATAATTAATTTAAATTAATAGTCTTCTCTTTGTTGTTTATGAAGTAATAATAATGCCAAACAAAATATAATTTATCAGTTGCTCCAAACCTTAAATTATTATTATTATTAGCACCGCGTCTTACTACCCGTTCGGGTTATACGCACTTATGCTAATGTGTAATGGTAGGGTGAGTGTGAGATGAAATGGAGGACCTACAGTTTAACGTGGAATCCGAACCACGGTGAAGGCCTGGCGTTCCCCACATTCACAAGATGTCTTGTCAGAGGTGGAGGAAGGGTTTGGTAATCAGATAAATCTGTGCCGGGACCGAGGATTGAACCCCGGCCGCCAGCACAGAAGTCTGACACCTTACCCCTAGACCACCAGGTCACCTCCAAACCTTAAACAACTTTATTTAAATTTAATTTAGAATGTTTTCACTTAATCTAAAATGGTATATCTTTTATTTGAGATTCTAAAGAAAATTTAAAATTCAGATTTGAGAAATATGATCCACCACCTTAGCTCAGTCAGTAGCATGTCTCTCTACTTAGCTAAGGGTCTTGGGTTCAATTCCCGGTATGGCTGAAAAATTTATCATTTTTGAAATGTGGGTTTACCGTTTCACAGTGATGAATTAACAGCCGGGGACTGGATGTGTGCCTGTCATATTTTTAAGTTAGATTAAAAGGCAAATGAAGCCACAACAGGCCTAGCAAGCCGGTAGTGGAAAATATATTACTTGAATAAAAAACTGACCCATGTCACAGGCTGGAAACAATAATGGACGTAAAAAATAATAATTGAGAAATATAGTATTCAACCAATCTCTAATTAAAAACAATTAAAATAATAAGTGTGATTCCCACTATTGTAATTTTTTCTTTAATTTACCTTAACTCCAAGCTGTTTGATTAATAAAATTGATAAATCAGCAATAATATGTATTCACGAAATAGATGGCCCAGTATTAATAGCACCTCTTGTTTTAAGCGCTTGGTGGAAACAATAGTACCTAATAACAAATACAAAAGTCATAAGCCCTGGTTTAAATCTAGGTGAAACCGAAACAGATTAAAAACCAATTATAATATAATTCTCTCTTTTGCCACTGGAAATGAATTTCTATTATTGAATATATGGTTCTAAACTAAGTTAGTTTGTAAGTTGTTTGAAGATAAAACCTTGTGTCAAAAAAGTGCACTTTAAATCCTCACATTTAGTTTTCAAGTTTGTGATTCAGGAGGTATGACTTCAAGACCTGAAGAAGTGAAAATGACTCTATGGATGCAGTCAACATTGACGAGACTAAGTCTCTCGCTGTATACCAAAGACATGATGAGCCTAAACAAAGACATTAGCAACAATCTTAAGTTGACCTTTGACATGGAGGACATTATGACCTCATTGGATCTGCAGGAGGTCTACTTCAAGGTTAAGTGTAAGGTGTCCTCTGCCGGTATTCGTCACTTTAAAAGGTATTTGGCTTGCAAATTTGTTGCTTATTTACATCACTTTTTATTTTCGTATTTAAAAAAATACTGTACTAGATCATCATCCCTCCAAATGAGTTTCGATAGAAAGAAATCGAGGTTGGAAGATTTGAGTGGTAACGATCGATTTTATTCTAAAGGCAGCCATTACCTCTTTGTTCAGTGGCTGCAATGTAAAGTGTTAACTGTGTTATTATCATTGTCGAATCCACATTATGTTTGTTCCCTTTTATATGTTTCTATCCACATTTCCTGTACCTTCTTCCAAATATAACAAAAACCACAATAAACAAAAAGAGGTTTTCCTCAAAGTGGCTTTAAATAAAATGATAGAATATTAGGAAAATGTTAGAGCAGCACACATAAAAGTAAAAACACTAACACTTATTTATTATAGAATCGAAATATTGAAGTGTGTGTAAATATTCCGTTCACGATAGGTTTTTACCTGTATGACAGTTTGAAAATCATATGTTTAGGTTATAGGTTGCCAACACTTGTAAAAGATCACAGTTTTGTTATAAATGTAAAGATCTTTAATTACCTTTTATATATTACATTTAAAATAATGTAAACTTAAGTTTTCTCATACTATTTCATTTTTTTAAATAATTTCTTTTTATCCAACTCGAAACAATATTTTAAACATAATTAAAAGTACTTATTTTTTGTTTTGGAACGTTACTGATTTTGTGTAATATAGTGCACACATCAATATCTTTTAATACAGGCATCGTATTTACTTAGAAAAGAGAAAAGTGTTGTCATTTTTTTACATACAATAAATGAGTTTATGATTATTTTATCGTATTTTGAAATATTAAACTGAATAAAATATTTTCATC
>CABFVZ010000953.1:107608-195290 GCA_902151445.1 Timema monikensis
TACTAGAAGTAATCCCTAATATATCACTACGCCAACAGCTGACATCTATCACTTTGGATGACCGTAATGAAAACATATGGTAATATATTAATGTGATAGTTAACCACAGTAATTTAGGCCAATATTATTTATATATTTATTTGAGGTCAGACACAAAGTTTATTTATAGTTATATTCCCCTTTAAAAAAATATGAACACCACTTTCACAAACATTTTTAACAAACATAGCTTCAAAATGGCGAAGGACGAATCTAAACCATATGATTCAACATAACGGTAAACAAGTTTTTTACAATGATGCGGACACGCAGTAGATGAAAATATTTTATTCAGTTAAATATTTCAAAATACGATAAAATAATCATAAAATCATTTACTGTATGTAAAAAAATTACAACAATTTTCTCTTTTCCAAGTAAATACGATGCCTGTAATAAAAGATATTGATGTGTACACTATATTACACAAAATCAGTAATGTTCCAAAACGAAAAATAAGTACTTTTAATTAGGTTTAAAATATTGTTTCGAGTTGGATAAAAAGAAATTATTTAAAAAAATGAAATAGTATGAGAAAACTTAAGCTTACGTTATTTTAAATGTAATATATAAAACAGATCATTAAAGAACTTTACATTTATAACAAAACTGTGATCTTTTACAAGTGTTGGCAACCCAAAACCTAAACATATGATTTCCGAACTGTCATCCAGGTAAAGACCTATCGTGAATGCCGTATATGTGTTAGTGTTTTATGCTCTACCATTCTCATAATATTTTATCATTTTATTTATTACCAATTGTTTTAGCTCATTGAACTTTATTTCATACATATCAAAGTGGTTTTAGTAACTTTTGTAATCCTCACATACCACCCTTGCTACTCTGGTATTATTATAACAAACTTTACACTATTAATCTACTGCTTCCACAAAGAAACAACCCTACTTTTAAATTGGTATAATTTTGGTCCTCTCTGAAAATTAAATTTAATGAACAATCAAGTGTTACATTAATATGCAAAATTTTCTGGCTGCCACATTAATTTTAAGGTGTAGTGTAAACTTGTTAATAAATTACATTAGAATGTAGTAATATTCCGGTTTAGGGGAGGGGGAGGGTATTGGTGTTCTATAATCCTGCTTTCATGTTTCCTTGTCTAATAACATTAAGACTAGGAGTAGTGTTTTTTTGTTTAATTTTTTTCCTAGCACCGTGTCTTACTACCTTTTCAGGTTATACGTTTATATAATAACTATGCTCATGGTTTCAGGGATTAGGAAGGCTACATTTATAGGAAGTGTGCCCACATTTGCATGAGGGAAGAATGGAAAACCAGTTTTGAAACACCACCCTCAGTACAATCGACTTAAGATTTGAACCTTGATCTCCCTGTCATCGACAGTCTAGTCGACTGCAAGAGTGGTGCGTTAGATCATGCAACCACTGAAATAGGTAGCAATGGTATTGTCTTAGGCATCGCACTCCTGAAGGAATTGTTATTTCAACATGGTTTATATGTAAACAAGAGTTTTTATTTCCCTTGATTAGATGTACCTTGTACTTTACATTTGAAGCATGTTTCAATATCACACTTACACTTATTCGGCGAAGTTGTATCTTAAATTAAAACTACATAATGAGCTGTACTGTGATGTTTTATAGTAAAATGTTTAAAATTAAAAGGATTACTATTTTATATCAAATTAAAGTGAAATTCAGAACCGACATAGCCACACCACCTTACAATATGAAGTTGTAACGAGGACAGTGGCAAGGTATCATCACTTGGGATGCAAATTGGACCAAAATATTTAATTATAAATTTTCCAGAATGTTGTTCTACCTCTTGAACTCTTTTTAGAGATGCCTGTCAGTCTAAAATTAGATAAGGACAGAGAAGTGTTGCAATACCATGAATTTTTGCAAATTGGAGAAATAGTCAAAATTTAGAAAATTAATACCTTTTTACAAATATATTTTACAGTAAAATAAATTAATAAAACTAAAGAAAAAGGAAAAATAAACTACTAAGAATAAATTTGATGAAGAAAGCCCACCTAGGGAAAGAGGAAAAATGTCGGAAGAATCCAATGCACAAAGGTGACATCTTCTTCCTTTCTTCTGTCTTCTATAGTAGAAGTAGTCACACACAAATGTACTAAATGTACTATAGAAGACAGAAGAAAGGAAGATGATGTCACCTTTGTGCATTGGATTCCTCCCACATTTTTCCTCTCTCCCTAGGTGGGCTTTCTTAATCAAATTTATTATAGTAGTTTATTTTTCCTTTTTCTTTAGTTTTATCAATTTCCTTTATTATAAAATTATCTAGCCATTGGGCCACCTCATTTTTAAACACTATACTTTTTACAAATATAATAAAAATTAATATTAATATATCTAGTAGCTAACAAAAATGAATGAATATGACAACACTATAAAATTTAATATAAACTTTTACTTTTTAACTAATTGTCATACTTATTTTAAGGGTCAATAAACATCACTCCTGGCAGTCAGGGGCATATCTCGGTATTGTGATGCGAGCTCATGAAGACAACTTATTGCTGCAACACGCTATACATCGAGAATTGGATGATAGCACTGGAGCCTTCCTTAGTTTCACGTTCACCCGTGCTAGGTGCAAGCATGTGCACGGCCGTTGGGGGGCTCGGAAACAAACCACCTTATTGGCCAACACAAGTATTGGTGAAGGTAAGAAGGAAAGAAATGTTTTTCTTTTGTTTAAATGATCAAATATGTTTAGTAATTGATGATTGTTGCTTGTTGGTCTTTATTTTTTCAATCAATAAAGTTATATAAATTATATCTCACATATTTACTTTGAAGGGGAAATAAATGGAAAGTTAAAATCCTCAATAAACTCATACATTGGCTGTGTTAAAAACAATTCATAGCTAGACACTTGAACTTTTTGTGATTGTGAAAAATGTAATTTATTTTTTAATATGCTTAAAGGGTGGGTAGTTTTAAGTTTCAAAACAAATTTGACTGAGTGGAGAAACTCTTGGAACTGTCTGTGATTAAGCCCTTGAGATCGAATACCATTAACAAGCTCAACAATAACATCAAGCACATGTTTCATAACTAGGGCATTATTTTTTAACAATTTTTTTTATCGGAATTTGCACTCCTTTTGCGGGCCACATTGAACCTGTCCGCGGGCTGTACTTTGCCTATCACTGGTTTAAACTATTAATTATTTGTAATATAATACTAGGCTAGATCATGATTTAAATTAGGAGGGATAGCCAGCACACCACTTACCTTGTTGATACTGGAGTAGAAATTGTTTAGATAGAACACTAAAAAAAACATTTTCAAGGACAAGCTTTCAATGTCACAGAATGCTGATGTGACAAGAATTGCTCCATATTTTTTGTGTGGTACTCATATTTAAATTTCTTAGATCCTGCTGGTGGCCTGGATCACTTTTATATGCAAGCCATTTATTTTTCACTGCCAGCTTGATAGACCTGTCTTAGCTTCAACTGCCTTATAATCCAACTTAAGACTAGGACAAGCATAACATCCTGTCTCCGGCCGATAATTCATCACTGTGAAAGGGTAAACCCACTTTTCATCGATACTATTTTTTTGGCTATGCCAGAAATCAAACCTAGGACCCCTAACTCAGTAGACCATCGCATTACTGATTTAGCTAAGGTGTTGGATATTCTGATTTAATAATCATGCTTAGTTTGAAATAATTGATTAATAAATTGTGGCAAGTCACATTGATTAATTTTCTAAAAGTAGTTTTTATTTAATTATAACATTACTACACAGACATGACTTAATCACATCAAAGTAATGTTTTGTTAAGGGTAAACCAAGAAATGTTTCGCTTCAACACAAAAATAATTGAAGAAAATAAAATATCCTACCAATGTAAGAAAGTTAACTTCTTATGTGTATCATATTTTTATACTTTCTGGTTCAGATTTTAGAAAAAGTAGAATTGACCTAAATCTAGTAAATACTTTTAGAGTTTACATTAGGAGGCATTTATTCAAGTGTTATGTTAGTACCTTAGGGTGTTAAGGGGGTTTGATTTTTTCTTAATTTTTCTGACAAGACAGGGATTGGGGGCCAGAACAATAAGAGACTGGCACAGTGACCCAGCCCCCCCAAATAGACACACAATAATTAAAAGTGTCGAGACATGGATCCAAGGACCTTGGTCATCAGTTTAAAGGTGGTTTGGAGTTTCTTATAACTATAATAATTCTTGTATTCCTAATAATAGTTTTTTATTTCAATTTAAATATTTTTTATGTGTAATTTTATAACTTTTTAAATCTACCCGGTTTAGTACAATAAATTTAAATTCAGTGTACAACCGTATTTATTTTTAATTATTTTGTTCCATTAATTTACAGTTCAACATTACTAATTGCCAGCAATTTATAAATTGAATAAAAAGTGATTATTATTCCTGTGAACAAATCATCAAATAAGTCAACACATATAATGTAGGCTGTACGGGCGGGGGGAAGGGGGTCAGATGTGTGCTTATTTTTTATCACAAAGGGGAGGAAGGGGTTCAAAATGGTCAAAAAATATGCCTACATAATACTCGAATGCACCCTTATAGCACCTTATTCCAACCAGGGTTTGAAAATATATTTATATAAATATCAGATATATTTTATGATATATATCGTATTTTTCAAATCAATACTTATAGGCTTACTATCATGTCACACACTCACATTATGTAGGCCAAAATGTCTGTAAAAAAATTGTATGTAACGAGATAGTCATATACATTACACATCAATAATTATTATTACTTATATTAACATTTTTATAATTTTGTAAAAACAAAATTGATTTAATGATTTCAGTTAAGGCAACTAAATTATGGTAATTTAGGTTACAATTCTGTTTTCAATATTTTACTTACACATTTACATAGATAATATAAGTAAGTACAAGTTCTGAATACAACTGTGAACAGGGAAAAAATAGTTAAATCATTGCTCATGTTTTGAACATATTGTATTCATAGTAAGGAAAGGTTAGATCAAAAATATAAACAAAAAGAATTTTCAGTCACTGCTCAGTGTCTGTTTCATAATCTTCGGCTTGGTTTAAAAAAGTAACTCTGTTAACTAAACTAATATTTTGTGACTCAGGCCAAACCCATTCTAAGTTTTTTCTTACTACATAAATCTTTGTTCAAGTATTTGAACAAGAATGTTAACTTACTTGCCTTTATACATTTACCAACCAATTTCTTAATTTTGATTGGACTAGGCCAAAACTTGAAAAAACGTGTTCAAGGCTAGTTGTTGCTGCAACATCTGTCAACTATTCACAAAAATCAAACCAGATCTTATTTAATTTTTCCCAATCAAACCAAGCAGCAGATTCTGTAATATTAACTGATTTCCACTAAGTTAATGGAGGGGTGGTACGAAACTACTTACCAAACAAATATGAGGGAAAGGACATACTTGCTGTTGATAAAGCCATAACAATTGGGATAAAACTATTACCGATATAATTCAGATGCTCAAAGGCTAGTTTTTTTTTGTCTTTCAGTCAGATTTTGTTCTCAAAATCTATGATTACACCGCCAAGTAGTGTACAGGACCGAATGCCATATTCTTATGTTTTATAATATATGTCTGTACACTGTGAGTTTGATCTCTTAGGTAATTTTCTAACTCATGCCACACTTCAACAGCAACAGAAATTGTGGCATGATCTTGTTGGACTCTATCTAATGCCACAGATATAGGAGTCATCGAATTCATAAAATCCAAGGCATTTACTGTTATATGAACATCATTTACAATTTTAAATATGTCTTTGTCAATATCATTTTTGTGATCTTGGCATACCTGAACTAAAATTCCTCTGCTGTCAAGGAATGACTTAATTGAATCACTCAGTGAATTCCATCTAACCTATGAAGGCATCACAAGTTTTTTTACCTTTGGCTGCTTTGTACCAAGCTGCTGGTAAATGTTTGTTTTGAAAGTATTTTATTACCTTAATAATATTGTCTCTAACCCCTGGAATATGAATATCTGCCAAAATATTTTAAAAAGGAGCAAACAGCCATATGTCAACATTATTTGTTGTTTATAGCTGTCTGCACATTTTAGTAACGTTACCAGTGTTGTATGTCACAAGACAATTTACTTTCACCCCAAATGAACTTTCACAATTTTTAATGAATGTAACTGCAATCTCTTTCAAATACTCTGCTGTGTGTGAATGGCCTGAAGTATCAACAGTTTCAACTAAAACAGACTCTCCATACTGAGTCATTATTGAACAACATACAAAAGGCTCATTATGGATGTTGACATGACATCGATACAGTTTATCCTTGAAGTTTCTCCTTGCATTCAACAATAGAAGAGTCATACACAGTGTTGATTATTTTATTTCCAAGCTGGTATGGTAATGGTGGTTCATAGCTTGGTCTCATGAGCTCACACATTTTCACAAATTCTTTATGAAAAGTATAATTAAATGGAATGTTTGTAGAATAAAAATATTTGCCAATTTGTTGGCTGATATGATCAACATATGTCTTAAATGTTACAACTACATCTGAATCCTTGGAAACTTCCATCACTGATTTAGTAATACATTTTTTCTTTACTGGTACAATAAATTCAGCTGTAAAATAAAGGACTACTTTAATACCTAATATTTCTTTTGGGATTTCTCTAACAAAGAGACATACACATTTCAACAAAATAGGAAACACAACTTTGAAAACATTACAAGGGGCTAAAAACAATAAAAATAATCCATAAGTAGGCTGTGGCCTACATATAAAAATAAGCAAAGGCTTCATATCTGATTTATTAAATGAATTTTGTCAAATGACAAATTTTGTCCTTTTAGTTGTAACAGTCCCACTTGTAGATGGTTTTGCTTGGGTATCTTGCCTTTGGGAAAGACTTTCACCTCCAATTTCATCCTCCCCATCAGAAGAGGCTACTGTACATTTTTTTGTTACACTCTATAAGCCCTTTATTTATTACTTGCATATCCTTTCTACACTTTTTGCAAGTAGCCCATTTCCAACTATTATTGGACTTAATAGTGCTATCAAAATTATGCCAAATTGGGTCCTTGTGCTTAGACATGTTAAAATTGAAAAACTTAATCAACAGCATTATATACAACTCTCTGTAACAACAGCTTACTGAGCAGCTTTGGCTTGCTGCACTGTTATCTATTATGAATAATGGGGGGAAAGCCCAGCCTGGCCTCCATATTGAAAATTCCCACTCCCATAGATACTCTGCCGACTTTACCCAGCATATTTAGACCTGCTAAACAACCAACAAAAAAGAAGATACCGACCAACACAGTTCTCAACTTATCTCAATACAAGCTATTCGAACATGAAGACAACATCCTGTCAAAAGGCCTTACATTCTCTCCTTCCCAAAACTTTGACCACTTCGGCCTTGTGGCAGATACTCTTACATTTGCAAGAAACCTCCGTATCAAATATTACTTTTCTCAGCTCCCCTACAGTGCGGATCATTCCAAATCCATAAACCCTGTCATCAAAAAGTTTGAGCCACTGTCTAGCTGGGACCCACCACCACTACCTCAAGACCATCCGTTAGAACAATACATAAACTTTGTTGTACAGAATGTCTCACCCCCAGATTTTCAAAACCAACTTGCGAGAAATAGCAATCTGACCAACCAAGAACGTCAAGCCCTCCGATCACTCCGTAACAACAAAGACATCATCATCTTACCTGTAGACAAAGGTTCAACGACTGTCGTCATGGACCGCCAGGACTACATCATTGAAACTGAGAGGCAACTATCTGACACCCAAACTTAAACCCTGTTAAATCAGGACCCTACCGATAATTATAACAAACAACTACAACTGATTATTTAACAAGAATTGCAATATCAAGATCTCAATGAAAAGACTGTACAAAACTTAACCCCCCAGAAACCTGCAACACCACAGTTTTACCTACTTCCGAAGATCCATAAGTAAACATTCCTCCTCCTCCAGGCCGACCAATCATATCAGGATGTGGTTCGCCCACAGAACCCATATCAGCACTTGTGGACTCACACATTCAGCCTCTGGTCAAGAATCTACCATCTTACATCAAAGACACAAATAATTTTCTAGAACACCTTCACACACTGGCCAATCCTCTTCCACAGCATGCCATCTTGGTCTCAATTGATGTTACATCACTCTACACCAATATCCCCCATATCCATGGGCTTACAGCAATATAGGAATATCTAAACACATGTCATGCTGGCACCAGACCCACTACCGCATTCCTGATAAAACTAGCAAGTTTCATTTTGGAGAAAAATTACTTCAGATTTCTGGACAAAATCTACCTACAAATTAAAGGTACTGCCATGGGAACATGCATGGCCCCCTCGTATGCAAACTTGTATATGGGCAGACTAGAACGTATGTTCCTGGGCAGACAACTGCTACAGCCCCTTTGTTGGTTCAGATACATCAATAACATTTTTATGATCTGGACCAACACCACTCAGCAACTCGAGTCCTTCTTATTAGACCTCAACAAATTTTCACCGATAAGATTTACCTGGAAAATATCCACATCCGGGATTACTTTTCTGGATGCAGACATCACACCCCATCAGGGACACCTGGAAACAACTGTGCACATCAAGGAAACCAACCAGCAACAATACGTTCATTATGACAGCTGCCACCCTATGAGCACAAAGAGATTACTCCCATATAGCCTAGCCATTAGAGCCAAAAGAACTGTCTCCGACCACGATGACCTTTTACAATACAATAAAAAAACTGCAACATGCTTTTATGAATAGAAGCTACCCCAAAGTACTGGTGTGTAGTCAAATAGACAGAGCTCAAAATAGCGGGCCCACAACATCAACAGGAACAAACAACATCATCCCTCTGGTCACTACATACCACCCTGGACTCCACAAACTCGACAATCTCTTGAAAACAGGTTTCCCCATACTGCAATCCTCCACCACTACACAACTTGTCTTCAAGGAACCTCCAAAAGTAACCTATAAACAACCAGCCAATCTACGCAACTTACTTGTAAAACCCAAACTGCCGCACCCCACTATTCAACCTGAACCCAAACAAATGTCAGGTTCCTTCCCCTGCAACTGCACCCACTGCAAAACCTGCATCATACATAAACCAACAAATTCATTCTCCAGCAACATAACTAAAATAAATTATCCTATAAAAGGCCACCATACTTGTGATTTTGAAAACCTCATATACCAACTGGAATGCAACCAGTGTCAAGCACAGTACATTGGTCTCACAACAGAAACACTAAGGAAGAGAATGAATGGTCATTGACATGACAAAAAAATGAAAAATAAAGAGAAGCCCATAGCAGCACATGCCGAAACCCATAATCTGGACTTTAATAACTGTTACACAACCAAGGTGGTTAAATCCCTGAACAAAGCAATATGCAACCCTTCATAACTAAGGATATGAGAACTTGCCCACAATATATAATCAAATCCAGACAAGCCCCAAACCTCAACCTTAGATAATTCCTCTCCTTCCTACCAGCACACTTATTATTAGATTCAATATAACATTATTCATAGTGCTGCTAGCTATACAGTGATGTCATAACTGAAAAACAGTCAGCTGTGGATAGTCAACCTTACAGTTCAACCAAAAGCATCAGTCACCTGATGAAGCTGTCTGTGACAGTGAAAGCTTGTTCTTAAAAATGTGTTTGTGTGTTTTTTAATGTTGTATCTAAACACTTTCTACTCTAGTATCACCTAGGTAAGTGTGCTGGCTATCCCTCCTAATTCAAACCATAATTAATAAAAGGGAATCTCCTTGCCGGCTGCATAAGTTAGAGGGGAATTCCCAAGCTTGTTGCACTGCTTTCATTCAGAGTGGGATTCCCAAATTTAGTTTAAAATACAGTGGATTCAATATAAAAATATCTTTAAAAATGTTATAAGTTCCTTTGATTGATATATTTCATGATATATATCAACAGATAAATATCAGGATATATATCATTATACAAATCTCTTGAGATATATCCTCAAACCCTGATTCCAACTATAATACAGTTACCTCAAAAAGCGAAAAGAGGTTTTTCCTTAAAGAGATATAAAGATGTAACAAAGCTATTTAGATTTCATAATAATAATAATAATAATATTTTTTCAGGCCTCTACCCTGTCAATACAAGGTTTGTTTTCAATCACCTGTTCTTAAGAAATTTTAATTTTGTTAAATCAGAGAGTGTACCTGTGAAAATATTTTGTGTTTAAGGTTCAGAGAACATTTTGGGCCATCCCACAAGATACATTAGTGAGATAGTTGTGAAACTGCAGCCTGTCGACTTTGTGTTCTCTCCGGCCACACTGGAATCCTTCTTAACAGTAGCACACCCGCTTCTGCTATTATCGGGCAATATTGAAGAAAAAGTGGGTCAGACTCACCCTCCTCTAAAAAAGTTAGTTTAATGCAAAATATTTTTTTAGAAATTTCAAATATCTGCAGGATATAGTATATCAAAATAATATTTTTTAGAATTAATTATAGCTATAAATTGCACCTGGATACAGGAATTTAATCCAGTGACTGCTGTGCTCGTAACCAAAGTCAATGTATCCATTTGAAAATAATAGGAGTGTGAGGTCCACTTTTTAAATTCGAAGCAAAGCCGAATTGAAACTATAAAATATTTTCAAGGTCAAAATGAAGATAGAATAATTTTTGTAAATTGTTTGATGGTTGAAAAAAAATGTGTTTATTTATATAACATTATAAAGTATATTATTATTATTATTATTATTATTATTATTATTATTATTATTATTATTATTATTAGCACCGTGTCTTACTACCCATTCGGGTTATACACACTTACGCTAATGTGTAATGGTAGGGTGATTGCGAGCCGAAATGGAGGACCTACAGTTTAACATGGAATCCGAACCACGGTGGAGGCCTGGCATTCCTCACATTCACAAGTTGTGTATAAAGTAAAGTAATTTAGAAAAGTGTGACTGCACAATTATTTGTAAAATTTTATTCTTAGCTGATAAATCATGTTAGTTTCACAACATGCATCCAATTACTTCAGATTTTTTTCGTATGCATATTACTTTGTGATATACATCACAGCAACGAGCAACATACATTGAACACAAATAAGTATGTTAGCTGTCAATATTGTTATAAGTGAAGCTTCATAATTACTGAAGGCAGAACTGTTTTAAGAAAAAAATTGAAAGCTGATAATTTTTCAAAGCCATGTCAAAGTGCATATTTTCCTTCAAAATTTTTGAAGCTTTTCACACCTCTAGAAAATAATATTTGTTGCTGCTTATTAAGAAAGAGAAGTATATTTACATATCAGAAGCTTGCATTTAAGGAATATATTAACTTTCTCAAATAGGCCTATGGTATATTCTGTATGACTACTTTTAACGATTATTTCCCTACTGTTAATAGCTGTCATTTTGACACTCTTTTTATATTAGCAGTTTCCCCGCTATAAATACATATTTTTCTATTTTTAAATATAAACAAAAGAGGTTATTTTCTAACTAGAAAAATGTATATATCTTTAAAATGTAGGATTATAAATATTCTAACCTTGTTTTTCTTTAAAATATATAAACAACCCAGAGGAATTTGTGTTTAGTAATTAGTGTGACCTGCTTTGGTGGCTGCGTGGTCTTAATGCACTACTATTGCAGTAGATTAGACTGCCGATGACAGGGAGATTGAGGATCGAATCTCAGTTGGGTGTACTTAGGGTGGTTTTTCCAAAACAATTTTCCACTCTCCCTCCACACAAATGAGAGTACAAATCCTCCACACAAATGGGGGTACAAATCCTCTGAATATAACCTTCCTGATTCTTAAAACCATTAGCATAATTAGTACATAAGGGTATAACCCAAACGGTGGTGGTAAGACATGATGATACAAAAAAAGCTACTGTTTAAACAGTGGGAAAATATATCATTATCTTGAATTTGTCACTGGGTATATCCATGGTCTACATTCAGGAACCACTTAGTGTCATATTTCTAATGATAGCCACAGCTTTGATTGAAATTCTCTTATCGTCTCTAATTATGTTTCCACCCGCCTCGGTAGTGTAGTTAGATAACACGCTAGTTGTGTTGAGCTTGACTGCTGAGAACGGGGAGATCGAGGTTCGAATCCCGGTCGGGTGAACTGGGGGTGGTCTTTCCTAAATGGTTTTCCACCCTCCCTCCACGCAAATGCGAGTTCACTTCCTCTAAATTCAACCTTTCCAATTCCTAATCCATTAGCATAATTAGTACTTAAGTGTATAACCTGAATGGGTAGTAAGACGCGGTGCTTAATAAATAATAAATAAAATAATTATGTTTTCCAACTGTACATAACATATTGGATGATCAAGCAAATGGAATTAAAATAAATTATTTAGAATAATGCTGATAATAAATGTTTATATACTAGTTAACACACTGTCAAAATACACAAAGAAACCACTGCAGTAATGCACATATCGAAAGTCATAAAAATCTACATGTAGTTTAAAGAACCTTTGTTAAGTTACAACCATGTATAAACATACAATTAAACATGATAAAAGTAATTAGGCTATTATTAAATTGAACATGTAATTTATTATAAAAGAAAGTCTTAAGTTTTTGAAAACCATTATAGTAATTTTAAATTTTTATGTGTGGATGATGCTAGATGATTAAGTTTGGATATTTTGATATTATTGGTAGTGAAACTAGTTAAAACAATTAAATTGGAATGTAAAAGATAATGAACACAGAGGTAAAGTTATATTAAGAAAATAATATTATAAAATATAATATATTATAATTTGATAAATTTAATAATTTAATTTAGCTAAGAACAATCTCGTTACACTTGGGCCATAAGGCTATCTGAACTGCCATTTATTGTAGACACAGTGTTAATGTGCTCTTGGCATCATCCTCAGGTTTTCATGAAAGAAGCACAAATAAGACATGGTTTAGCCACATTGCATAAATATATTACTAATGAAGTGAATTGTCAATGCAGGCTAAGAGAAATAGTAAATGTGAATTAAAGAAGAACCTCCAACAAACCGATAGATATATATTAGGAGTCTGCGAGCGCAGGTTATTTCATTTAAGTCAAACTCAAGCCAAGTATTTCAAAAAGCTCCTGAGTTCGATTCAAGTTCAAATGTATTCATAATTTTAAAATGTTAAGAGTATACATTTATTAATTTTAAAAGTAAAATATAATATTTAAAATGTCACCAGTCAAAATAAACATAAAATGTAAATAACACATCTTTAAAATTTGAGATTTAAAAAATATATGACTACAACACATTGTTCTTGAAATAAGAATGACACTCATTTTTATAATCAATAGTAAATACGTTTTTAAAAAAGTTTAAAAAACGGTAATATTGGTTTTTAAATTAAAAATAACACATTAAAAACATAATTTATAAATAAGAAAAACACCTAACACATTGCACTCATTGAACACCACACCTGAGCTATGCTCGGACTAGCATAATTGTCTATTGTTACCATGTCCGAGCTACACTCTGGTCCTCTTTTAAATGCGTACATAAACAATGGCCCGAGATACGCTCAGGTATAGTGTTATGTAAATGTTTTCAAAGAATGTCTTGGTTCATAAAAAAATACTAGGTGGCAGCACTTCCCATAGTATAACTAAACTATTATTTTTCTAAACACTTCATCAACACTCTTGTACCATCAAAATGGCTTCCTCAAAAGCAACTTTGCTTGACGATTCCAACATGTAATCGCTATTATTAGATAATTCCGATTCATAACTTGAAGATTATTATTTTTAGCTTTTGTAACAAAATGTGTACAATTATTATTTTTTTCTAATAAATTTATTTATGAATAAAAACTACCACACAAAGTTTTTATTTTATTTTTCTTCTATAAAACAAAATAAAGTCCACACAAAATCTGAAAGATCATAAATGACTATAATAAACACACACAAAAAAGTATTATATGTCAAAAAGTATTCTCACAGCAATATTTCGAAATATAAATTCGGCCGGTATCTGACAGTTCACTATGTAATTTCACGTTGGTGTACAATGTGTTAAATAAAAATATAATAGGGGGAAAAAAAATTAGATTGTTTCAACACTCATATCCTTAGGACATTAAACTTTCACTAACAATTATAAGAAAAGTTGATAAAATTGACATTTCAAATTTCCCCAAAATATATCTACCCTATAAGAAAATGTAAGAATAACAAAGAGAACTTTGAAATGTTTCAATATTTTTTTAATATTACATAGTGTAATAAACATGCATGATCATGTCTTCTGTTCTAATTCCATTCCTTTATGGGCAGTTACACATGCACGTTGTATAGGCTCTTGCTGGAAATTATCTTATTGCAAAATTTATTTCACTTCAATTTTTAATTCTTATAAAAGTTGATGTTCATATTTTAAAATGAAAAATAAAATTTATAAAACTTAAAACAGTATTTCTAGTAAACAATATGAAATAGTATATTAATGTACCTAGTAAATTTACTAAAATATTTATTGCAATGTTGATTAACACTGATTTTAGACAGGTTAAGCAACATAATTCTCTTACTAAATCGTAACTAAACTAGTAATAGTTCTGCAGTTAAACATATTAATTAATATAATTATAATAATATATCATGTTAAGATTGTTGTGTAAATTATCCGCTATGATAGCCATATCTCTGCATATAGGTGGGCTCGACGCCTGAATAACAACAACCTACCCCTTTTATATGTGGACACTCGGAGCGTGCGGCTCATTATGCCAGCAACAGATCTCACTGATGTGGGGCGTATTCATGATGTATGCATGATTCAGTTTGACTCCATAGCTCTTACACCACAGGTTTGAACCTTGATTTGGCTATGACTCTTTAATATTTAACTTAATCATTAATCTAAATATAATTATTTACTTACTGTTTTAGTTGATGCTACCAAGTTGTTACAGTTGTAAACAGATGGAATCACAATATTAAATAGAATTAGAAAACCTACTTAAAAAGTCCATTTTCTTGTGTTTGAAATTATAGTTAGGTTGAATCCACTACTTTACAAATCTGACTCTCCAATTTACCTTTGAATCTCAAATCTGAATCTGAATCCAAATCTTGGAAATAAATCAACATATAAGTAAATATAAATATAATAGACTAATATAAAATACCAATAGTAACTAAATATTAACATTATTTCTTATAATTCATTCATTATAACATCCATACAGTCAGTTAAGTATTAAATTACTGGTCTGGCGCCTGGTTATAAAGTTATGAACCACCAATAAACAGTCTTAGAGTTCTAAAACAAATTCCACTGGAAAAGTTAAAAAAGAATATTTTTTTTTAAAGATTTGAGTCCCAAATATGAAATTTTCTCACATCCTTGAATCTCAAATATCCTTAAAGATTTGAGAGATTTGATGGATTCAAGTATCCTATCCCTATTTTAAATGAAATGTTATTTTAATTTCTTTAGTTGGCTCACCTTACTTTCATTAATGTGTTGCAACCAAGATTTGAATATTTTTATATGAAGTCTAAGCGTAAAATAACACATCGTGTAAGATCAAATTGCTGTCGATTCAGAATTATTTAGTAGCTTGTACCAAATACTGTAGTAATGAAAGTTCATTTCTCCACTAGGTGTGTTATTAGTTGTTCTTTGTTCACAGGCAGATAACCCACTAGGTCGGATAGTTGTTCGTCCAGACATCTACCATTTGGCAGAGCAAGAACACATTCTAGGTGTTCCTGGTTCTGAAGTGGAGGACCGTCAGTACCAACTCAATGTATTAGGACTCTGTGTTAACACAGGGACATGGAAGGAACTTGACCGCTGTCTTGGTCAGAATGTTAATTCACAGCTTTCTTCGTTAACTCTTCACACAATGAACGAGAACCCTGCACTTGAATGGAACAATCTGATGTGTGGTGTCGAGAGCATTATGCCTCACATGACACTTCTTCCTGTAGTGCAACGAGTTGATTTATGTGTGGTGGCGGCACCCGCTATATTATATAAGGATGTTTTGGTGTGTGGGGTTTCGTTTGAAGTGAATGCTTTCACAAATATTGAAGTTTCTGTTAGTATGAACCAAGTACTACTTGCTTCTGCACTCTTTACAGAGTTGCTGATGCTATTAGAACCACTTATTGCAGACAGCTTCTATAATTCCAACGACATGCTGCTTCGTATGGTTTCACTTCCTAACCAAACCTCTGATGAAATAGAAATCTCTGTTACAGACTATAACAAGTTTGCAGATAGTGGCATTGATTGTGCAGATATTTCCAGCATGAGTGGGGAGAAACTTAGTGTTAACCTGATAAAGGATGGGACCACAATTTCTAGCATAAACACTCCAAAGAGTAGTGGTTACCATGCAGATGTTTCAAGTAGAGAAAAACGAGAGCATCCCGTGACATTGTATGATACACGCCACCCTAAAACAAGGGAGAACCCTCGTGTTGTACCTGTACATAAAGTGGCTTCTAAAGAGAGCACGACAAACATGAAGCGGTATCCTAAAAATACACCAGATAAACCCGAGTTAGTTCCTATTGAAATTCTTTTTACTGCTAGTACTGTTAGTGGGGTTCTTTATCAGGTTTTAGGTACAACTGAATCAAACCTGCGTGAATTGACAAGTTTATGGAGGCAAAGAGTCAAACAAAGGATCACAAGCAACACATCCATATTTACAGATGAATCAGGTCCATATTTTTCCTCTAATGAAACATCGACAGATGACGTATCAGCTGATGGTGAACTGTTAACTCAAGGAAAAAATGTTCAACCATTACTCTACATATTTGTTTCCCAGCCACATTCATATATTTCTCGTCTGTCACAATCTCGAAAAATTCAAATATCTTGTTTTGACATCAGTATTCGAACATGCATCGATAAGTCTTTTCACTGTCATAACACACCTAAACTAGAAAACTTCCCCACTATACTCTTGGAAACCAAGTCTGGTGATCCTCACCAAGAAACTGGGATTCCTCCATCTTTCCTCACTGTTATATGGAGCAAAGGTATTGGAAAACCAGCCAAACTTGAAATAGACTTGGGAAGACCCACAAAATGTCACCTAAGTGTAGCTCGACTGAACTATTTAGAAGGAATTGTGAGGAAAATTTTTGACATTTATTCAGACAGTGATAATATCTTGCAATCAGCAGAGCTTACTTTTCAGAGAAAAGACATGCACAGAGATGTTGCTGGCAGTCGAATTGACGAAGAAAAGGAAATGTTTTTTTTACACTATGAGGTATCTCTTGATAGCATTGAAAGACCCTCTTTTATTGAGAAGAACCCAAATGTTACAATACCCAATGGTACTTTGTCCACCACTCATATATCTAGTTTGGACTTGCAAAGTGACTATAAGAATATTGGAGATGGTGATCAAACACAGAGTATGGTTCAGCTTCAACATCTCTTGTGGCAAGTTTCTGAGATGTCTGTCAAAACTCAGCAAATTGTGCTCTCTATGGAAACAACAGAAGGCTTCCAGGTGGGTAGAAACATAGACAATGTATTACTGAGGGAAACAGTCACACAGTGACTCTGAATTTTCAATCACTTTAAAGTAATATATGGAAGAATGCACAGGAAAGAGGATTAAGAACAAATAAAAGAAACTAACCCGATATGACTTTTACAATAAAAATAGGAACACATTCACACACAACATTGGTAATAGAGGTAATAATAACTGTCTCTTTCCCAATCTCTTGGGAATATTAGAACTTTTCAGGAGAAAGGGTGAAATGTGACTTCCAAAAGGTGGAAACTGAAAAAAACATAGAAGCTAAAAAAAGTAAATTGGTAAAGAATAATTGAATATAAATATGAACATGTAAAAGGAATGATAAACACAAAGAACAAACACAAGAAATTAAATTATTGGTTGTGAATATATAACTCTTTCAGAACATCTCTTTATGTTACTTTTATTTGTTAATATCCCCCTTTTCCTTTACCATATTCTCTCATACACCTCATGTACCATATTTACAATTACCTCAAAGCAAATCTCTTAATTTTGAGGTACATAATTTTATACATTGAATAAAGAACAGGAAAGAATTATAGCATCAAATAGAGGGAGAAACACAATTCGCAATCAATATTGTTTCCCTATACAAAATCTGGAATGTGTTTTGGTTTTTACTGTGAAATCCATATTGTATTTGTGTTTTTCCCTCACCATGCCTTATCACACATCCAGGCTATATAAATCTATAGTTTTGATTATTATAGGATTTTCCTTTAAAATCAAGTCTCTTTTGTTTTTACACCCATTACTGTTTACAGTATGGGGCCTGGGTAAATTTTTTATTCAATTCATTTTCCACTAACAGTTCACTAGGGCTGTAGTAGCTTCATATGCCTTATAATCTAACTAGGACAAGCACAACATCCAGTCCCCAGCCATTCATTTATCAATGAGAAAGGGTAAACCCATAAATTCATCAGTGATAAAGTTTCGGCCATGCCGGGGATTGAACCCGGGACCCTTAGCTAAGAAGGCAGACACACTACACAGACTGAGCTAAGGTATAAGTTTAAAATTTAGTTGATTAAACCTTTATTTAAGCTAAATATTCTCTGGCCCACATTCTAATGGTGATTTAGATGCTATGAGGCAAGCACTAGTATGTGCCAAGCCAAGTGTGTTTATAGCTTCATGAGGAAGATTGTTCTGATGTCACTAACATGCCATCTGGGAGAGTAGTTGATACGTTAACTCACTCATGATCCATCTTGTGTAGTTCTGCCTCTATGATAGGTCCAGTTATAATACTCCTCCAAGTGTCTAGATTCTGGGCCAGTCTCTTGATATTTTCATATCTTATGATTCATAAAAGTGACGTTATTAAAAACTAAATAATGAACTGTGTCTAGCATTATTGCCTACTATTTGGTTTCAGAATCATACTGAAATAAAGTTAAAACTTTTTTTAAATCAATAATCGATTCTTTTATTCTAATAAAATTTGTTTAATTTCTGTAAAGATATGTTCTTGATATATTTAGTTAATTTAATAATGCCTGGACATTTAATTATTCAAAAGTTGTGATAAACCATAAAGGCCATTTTGGTGGCCGTCCCATGGTATAGATCTTCTTTTGTAAGATCTAAATTTAAATGTTGAGAGCTACATGCTTGCATACTTAGACATTTGGGAAGACAAGCGTTTCTTAAAATAGCCTTGCTCTCATTGGCTGTAGCAGCGCTAAGTTTCCTAACTAATTCTCCCTAGCCCCCAAATCTTAAGAAAATGGTTCACACACATACACAAAAAGAAAAATCAAGAATATAAAAAGTAAAATAATAATGCTTTTCTAATTTTTTGGGATAGTTTAAGCATTTTGTCCAAAATTATCACTATAAAAGATTTTAAACCCATTCCTTGGCGCACACTGGGCATAGTTTTGTGTAGAACCGACAGCCATTTTTCTACATGTCTATTCTTATCTGACAAATATTTATGCTAGTCATTTATTTTTCTCGATTATTACTTTATTTATGATCATAATATAGCATTGAACTGGCTAAAAGTAAAGTGGTTCATTGATAGATGGCATTGCAATGAAATGTTGATTCAAGCCTGCTCCAGGGAACATTCAGGCAAACATAGGAGTTGTCCAACACCAGTGCAAGGAAAAGGGTTAAAGTGCATAGGTTAATTTCTAATTATATATCTAAACCTCAATAGATTTATTAACTTACTGTGCGTAGTGACGATAGATTTTCTTAAAGAGGCAGCCAATAGCTCTTTGTCCGGTGGCAGCAATGTAAAGTGTGAACTGTGTTCTTTTAATTGCAACAGCCATATTGTATTTGTTCCCTATTATATGTTTTTTATCCACCTTTCCTGTACCTTCCTCCAAATATATATTACAAATTACTGCAAAAAGAGGTTTTTTTAAAGAGATAATTTACTGTACTATAATTTGGACATAACATTTATTAGAATGTACTAAAATAAATGTTCTGTATAGATCGAAAAAGTAAAAATATATTTATGCACTAAAAACTCTTAATAGTTTAAGTATCCGACATCTTAGCTCAATCGGTAGCGTACCTGTCTACTGAGCTAAAGGTCCCAGGTTTGATTCCCAGCAATTCCGAAAAATGTATCATTGGTGATGAATTAACAGCCAGGAACTGGCTGATGTGCTTGTCCTATTCTTATGTTAGATTAAAAGGCTTATGAATCTATTACAGGCTTAGCAATTAAGTAGTGAAAAATATATGGCTTGAATAAAAAAAATTGACCCAGGCCACATGCTGGAAACAGTGTTGGACGTAAAAAAGTTGTTTCATTATAAATACACCCTAAGATCATCCCAAGTGAAATATGCAAATGCAAGAAAAAAAACATAGTAACCTACAGTTCCTTTTATTTACTCTCCTAATCCTTTCCTCATTAAGTTGTTATTAACACCTTTGTGTTGACAAGCTCTAAAAATTGTTAATTTTGGCATTTGCCCCACTGTGCTGACAGGTTCTGTTAAGTTTGTTGGACTTGACATGTGGGGTGTCGTATCAGTCACGTCAAGTTGACCGTGTGACAGGGAATGTTGCAGTCAACTCTCTTACCATCACAACATATTGGAAGAATGATCCACGGCTCTTGCTCAATCCTTGGACCTTCACTGTTAATGTTTGTTTGGCTTGGGAGCCATGGTGTAAAAATGAGGCCAAACCGCAGGTATGTTGTGGACTTTCATTTGTACAGTATCAGACGTTTGGTTTATTATTACAGTGTGTTAATTTAAGAACTTTGACAAGTGATCAAACTATCGATGAGAATTATAACAGTCTGAGAAATGGGATCGTGAAATTCTATTATTGGCTATGTTGACATATTTCCTGTTGGCCACATGGTTTAAATATCAAGCCTATGTAGTCTGGATTGCTGGTAACTGGTAGGTTGAGGTTTGAATTAGGGCTTTGCGAGTGCTCGGATTTTGAGGTGAGCTCGTCATCAAAGCTCATGTTTGAGATCAAAAGTTTTGTAGGCTCGTCATTTTTGAGCTTTCTCTTGATGCAGTGGCTTCCAACCTATTTCGGAGTGCGGCCCCAATTTTTGCCTTTGAAATTGTCGCGACCCCTTTTTTTAATCCTTAATTTTTAATTGATATAAAATGATTATATAACTATCATCAAATCATCACTCACTTTTAATAAACAATTTAAAAAACAAAGTGTGTAGATAGAATAAATAATAATAATATTTAGCACCGCGTCTTACTACCCGTTCGGGTTATACGCTTTAAGTACTAATTATGCTAATGGATTAGGAATTGGGAAGGTTGTATTATAGGAAGTGAACCCGCATTTGCGTAGAGGGAGAGTGGAAAACCATTTAGGAAAAACCACCCCCAATTCACCCGACTGAGATTCGAACCTCGATCTCCCCGTCCTCAGCAGTCGAGCCCAACATGACAAGCGCGTTAGCCAGCTACGCCACCGAGGCGGGTGATAGCATAAACAATGTCAAAAAAAACTAAACATAAACTTCATAGTTAGTAGAATTTTTGAGCCTACATTGATGCACATAGTTTATTAAATCTTGTCACTAGTGAAGAAATAGCCAATTTGAGATCCAACACTACGTTAAGCCAATTTATATATTTAGTTTTAATAGCAGCAACAGCAGAAAATCTTGTTTCACAGAGATGGGACGTAGAAAACGGCAAGAGAACTGTTACAGTTTTTGCACTCATTGTTCACTAGTTGGCAGCCTTGTTCTTGCTTCCACAGAAAAGGGATTTTGCACCCACTCATTTTGACTCTCATCGTTAAGGAATTCCTTAAAATATTTTTTGGATCCTAATTTTAGTAGTTTCAGGTGGTCAGTGATACAAAAATGGGTTAAAATCATGCCACACATTGTCATGTTCTTAAAGAGTTTTGTTCAGTCTTCGGAACATGTCAAGAAAACCTTCTTCAACTTTAGCCAGCCATAGTTCCAATAAAAGTGGTCACCTTGTCACTTGAAGTGAAACTGTTTGATTCAGACCCCTGCATTGAGGTGTTTAAAATATAAAGTCTTTCAAATATATCAACAAGATACGCTAGTTTGAACAAGCAACTGTTCTCATTGATCTCATTTTTACTCCTGGGATAGTCATTGTCTTTGAGGTAAAGGCTAATTTCATCCTTCAGCTCAAATACCCTTGAGAGCACTTTCCCACGTGACAACCGCGTGCAGCAGAGTAGTACAAGAGAGCAATGTGCTCAGCCCCTGTTCCCTTGCATGAAGCAGCAAACAAACGTGATTCAATTGGTCTTGTCTTAATGTAGACCACTATTTTAATGATGGAACTAAAGACAACATTTAGCTTGTATTAACGTGTTTTTTTTGTGCACTAGACTCTTTGTGGATCATACAATGAGTCCAGATGGTGTTGGGAGCCTTTCCTTGCATGAGAGCTTGTAAATCACTTCTTTCTCCAGACATGGCAGTAGCACCATCACTGCACATCCCAACACAATTTTCTCACTTCATCTCACTTGCTGTCAAAAAATCATCCAGAATCTTGAAAAGTCTCTCAGCACTGGTTCTCCCTGGAATCGACTTGCAGAACAATAGGTCCTCTTTGACAGATCTGTAATTGATGTACTGAACATAAGCTATAAGGTGGGCATCCTTCACTGAGTCAGTGGCTTTGTTGACCTGTAATACAAATTTTGACAATTCAAAGCTTTGGTCACCTGTTCTTGTATGTCTTGCGCCATGTCGAATATCCGTCTTCCCATTATGTTATCTGCCAGAGAAATCTTCCGGACTAGATTTTCAAATGCTTTGTCAAACATTATTTCAGTGACTTTGACAGCAGCAAGCAAAACAAGTCTCTCTTCAACAGAATGAGGCTTCTTACATTTTGCGATCATATATGAAACTTTGAATGATGCTAGGAGTTCCTTGGTAGGAATACTTGTCTTTTTTATCATTAATATGGTCTGCACAGAATATTCTTCCAATTTTTTCTTTAAAAAATCACACAGTTTTCCTGCATGCTGGCTGTCACTTCAGCTTGTTTGGTTTCATACTCTCTGAAGATAAAATGGACAAACACAGGAAACACAAGGGTCTCTCTTTGCTATCTTTTTCAACCCTAGTGAACCCGAACGACAATAAATCTTCAGTATACTTTCTAACTTTTATTTTCTTATCAGCTTCTCCCTTGCTACAACCAGCAGAACTTCTTTATAGGAATTTATCCAGGTCAGTATTAATTATGCTTAATTCACATGCACTTTTATGAACAAAGGAGGTAAATTTATGGAAACACACAGAAATAAAGCTTAAAATACAACAATGTCGCAAGCTTGCCAGATAAGCACACACTGTGCACAATTAGTGGTTGACCATCAGGCAAGTAGGCTGATTCAGCTTTGCTAACACTCGGCTTTTATACAAAAGTGAACGAGAGCTCACAGCAGAGAATAACGAGCTTGGCGGATATTCTACATTTGAACAAAGCAAGAGCTTGCAGTGCTACGCGCCCAAATATGAGGCTGCTACAACTGTGTCAGTAAACACGCAGTCTGTATTAACCAACCAAAATATTATTTTTCTATTTGGATTTTGAACCTTACTATAGTCATAAAAATCTCATAAAAGAGTAAATACAGTATAGGGTTATAGTCTTCACAAAACTCGAGACCCCTTCGGATTAACGCTGTGGTCCTCAGGCTGGAATTCACTGTCTTGATATATGTACAAATATATTTTTTAAATTCAGTGGTATGTATAGGTTGCTACCCAGCATCGGGCATGAATAGATAATCTTTTATGACCCACCCTCTCGACATAGCGTCACATCCTGCATTTTCCTCCTTCACGCTTATCGTAGTAACAGTAACTGTAAGTCAGGTAATAATGTCAACCCCCCCTGTTTCTGTATGTACTAACTTTGGGCTAGTGGATCTTTCATGTTGTCTTTGGCTTAGGTTAAGGGGGGATCATATGAATACTTGTATGGTTCTGTGATTGACGTCAGACTTGGCTTTTAAAAGGTTTATTAATACTACTATGACTACTACAAATGTGATGTTAAAAGTGCAGTTAAAGTGAAGAACTTATGACTGTAGAGAATCAAGGGACCGAACGAGGTATTATGAGGTTTACCTAATGGCCTATCTAACTGCTAGGTGGTCCCTGCACGGTCATCGAACCTGATTCCCTGGGCTTGAGCGGTAGCACCAACTGGTACTTGATGAACTTGACGACTTAACCCATGTGGCCCTATGACAGGCAACGTTAACTCCTAGACTATGATTTTATGTAGTCAGCCCTGAGGAGCTCATGACCTCCCCCTTTTAACCGGGCTGCTAGCCTGCCTGGTTCCTAGCTCAGGACTGCTGACACCTCCTTTTGCCTCAGTTCCTCTAGTTTGTTTGTTTATTGAATCATTATAACAACCTCGTAACATTCATTATGTCATTTGCCACTCACAACATAAAATGTTTACACAAACATGCCTTCCAGTTGAGGCTGTTCGATGACAGATTTTATGCAATTAGCATTTTTTATTGCATCAAATAGCAAAATTCTGAACAATGTTGAATACAAATCATATAGCTAATCTTAAGAAATTATTTTAATTAGTTAATCTCTTTTGGTATTCATGTTAACTATTGGAAGAGTGAAAAGAATTTTAAGAATTATTTTAATCCTTCTTGAATTCAGACTCCTTTAATGTTCTCTATACTTGACATCGCTTAAGAGTTATTTTGTTTAACACCCCTGAAATCTCTACTCTCTATTAACAACAGCCAGGCTAGGCTGATGCTCATAAATAGTTTACCTTAGCAAGTTACTTCTTCCTCCCTCTCCCTTCTTTATTTTCACAATACAAAATATGATAGAGTAGAATACATCCATGTCCTTCTCTAAATCTTTCAAGCTCTCTCACTTGCTAAACATAATAGAGACAGAGCACAATGAGTCTCGATCTTCTCAACTTGTTGATCTCACCACAGGCCATAAAATACCCCCCACTCCTTCCATAAGCTTACTATAGAACAAAGATGATGGCTGTCTACATTATAGATTTAGCGAGCAGTACCTGCTGGAACAATAAGCGGGCTTACTTTCCCGCCCGAGCCCTTGTTAGGGAAGAAGCCAATCCCACCTGACTCTCAGGAATGGATAAATTCCTGAAACTATCACAAGCGTTTGTTTGGGATCTCACCGTATTCCCCCCTAATTCATGAGATATAATTAGATATTTTTCTTAGCACCCCGTTTTACTAACTGTTCAGGCTATACATATATGCACTAATTATTATGCTATTGAGTTAGGGTTTAAGAAGGTTGAATTTAGAGGAATTGTATCCATATTTGTTTGGAGGGAGAGTGGAAAACCGTTTTGGAAAAATTATCTTCACTACACCCGACTGAAATTCAAACCTCATTCTCCCTGTTATTGGTAATCTAATTTAACACCAGAGTGACGCCTTAAAAAGGTTAATAATCATACATTATGGAAGCGGTTCTCAAACTCTTTTTAGCTTGTACCCCTTGACCATGATTAAAAGTTTAATGTGCCCCCACGATAAAAAAAAAAGTCCAAATGACAGGCTTAAAATTGTTTTGATCAGTTAAAACCACATAATTTTACTGTAAAAATTCTGTAGAAAAGTTTTATACATTTTCTTCGCAATTTCGTTCTAAAATAAAGAAAAAAAGGAAACCTAAACACAATATTTTCAAATTAAAATTTTTAATTGTAATTTTGGAGCTGATATATTATGAATCCAAAAGTTTTTCATTGAAAGGGGTGTGACTGCATGGCTTGACACAACTTTTTGATGTTTGGTTGTCCAGTTGAAACTCTAAATTTAGCCTATTGCGGTACTTATTTTTAGGTACATCATGAATGAAAAACCACTCTCACAGAGATATGTTGTTGAGAAAGGCATCATAAACTGCTAATGTAGAAGGTATCAAGTAAAGCGTTGAAAATTCTCAGAAATCGGTCTCCAGCCGAGCAAATAGGGGAAAAAGAGAGGTGGAAATAAAACCAGATAACAGTAACGGCTAACAATTATGTTTTTCCATAAGTCCCTTGTTATTTTCCAACCTTCCCTTGAGAGCTGCTCGCGTATCCCCTGAAAGATGTGTGCATACTCCACTTTAAGAGCTGCTGCATTATAGTATATTCTTCTTCTTTTCTGCATATTTGTTTTTCAAATCTGTTAATGAATGATAATCTATGTATGTATAAATTATTATTTGTATGAACAAACCAATCGTTTTGGTTAGTATGTAACCCCACATCTTAACACTAATCTCCAAGCATGTCCCGCTCTGGCAATGGATTTACTTCCTTTAAAATAATAATACAGTAATACATTTAATTCATTTAAAATGTAATTAAATGTTTTAGATATCTTAGGTTAGATAGAATACTCTTTTCAGAAGTGAAAAGTTGCATTTACTACATTACTTAAAACAAATTATGAATAGTTGATTCAAAATTGTAACCAATACTATTGTTCACCATCATAAACTATTTTTCTATTATGAAATATTCCATTTGTTTGCTTATATATTATAGAAATTTGACTGGTTCTCAATTATAGCAGTTGAACACTCGACTGGATTGTTAGGAATATAATGAGCTACTTTACAAAATGTTATCTAAATGTGTTGCAAATTGAGAACAAGATCAAGATATCTAAGATTACTTTAGTTGTAGTTATTAACATTACTGCCATGCTTTGGCTCTATTATGCTGCCTATTAGCCACTTCTTCTCTGTAGGGATAGTATGAGGATTTGGAGAGAGTGTGAGAAACCACATTTTGGAAATAAGCAGCTTGCCACACTTTCTGATATTAATATAACTTGCTATGGATGTAAAATATTTCACAAGAAAGTTTTGTTACAAGCACTTACTTAACATCAAATATAAAATTTAGCTTAATATATATACATACATGATTTGTTTTAAATTAATGACCCAATCTACATTTTTATAATAATTTTTTATTCTATCGTTTAGATCCAGGTGACAGCAGACTCAGACTGTATTCTAATAGATGTTGGACCAGAGCACCTACGTTGCCTACACTATGTCTGGCAGGAATACCAACACCTCATAGAATGTTTCTCACTCAACAATTCCACTCAACATGACTACACTCGTTCTAAAGTGTCTGACTCTTTACCTGACCAAGAGCAACATTACCGAGATGATCTACGTGCCGGAGCATTCCAGTACCTAGACTCTACCAACACCAGCAGAGATGAACTCCCTCTTCCATATCAGGTGGTGTTCTGGGGATCCCCTCCCACCATGGCCTGGCGCTACCCTCAGCCACGAGCTCTTACAAGAGTGGATGTGTTCCCTGTACCTTTCAAGGTAGGTTACATGCTGCATAAGAACTTTAAAAAGACATACATATGTTTAGGGGTAATGGGATGTTGACTCTGTTTGGGATTGTGCCGTGGTATACATATACAATACAATTTTAATGTAAAGGGCCTTACCTGATAGCTAGAACGCTACTAGATCTATTTTTGCTTATTCATACGTCAATTCCTGTGATCTTTATCTGTCACTTTTGATCAATATTATCAAAACATATAAAATGACTAATAAAATAGTAAAATGATCAATACTGATCACCAAAATGTGTTTTTTTAACTATCTAAAAGGCCCTTACTAAGAAAATTGTACTGTACTGTACATATGCAACTTTAGATAAATGTAGTTCAATATACTATGTTACATTTTGAGGGGTAGACAAAACCAAATGAATCACCATTTTATAACTTAATTGTGGAATAATAGATTAAATCAGGATTTTCCTGTGGGAGCCTATTTATGCACTAAGTGTGGTCAGAATAAATTAATTAGGTCATACAGTAGGAGACACTGACAAACATAACATTTAATTATATTAATATGTGTCATTGGCATATTGAAGATTAGACGAATAGGAAATGCCTAAGCCTATACCAGATGAAAAAAAGTGCTGATTTTTTTTAAATAGGCAGCTTTAATTATGTGATACAAACCTTAAACAACAAATACACATACTAAGAGTGTTCCAAAACAGGGTGTCTACTGGGTCACGAAAGTCACAAAAAAGTCACTAATTTAAAAAAAGGTCACAAAAGTCACAAAAAAGTCACGAATTTTTAATATTTTGCTCATAAAGTCATGAAAATAATTTTAGTTTGAATTTACCGCACATCGTAACAACGTGAATGCTTCAAAGATAGTGCTATCCACTACACGTGATGGCATGTGCCATTCAGAAGTTGCCTGATTGTTTTGTTTGTGATTCCAACGACAAGGTTAACGTTCGCTATCTTGTATTAAATTTTAATGTGGCGTGCTACTTGTCTCGTGGGGTGTGTAAGTGCATTATGCCCTGTGTGTTTGTACAAATAATGGTTTTCGAGTGAATGAATTGGAATTCAAGTTTTGTAGATGATACGGGAAAATACCAGGACATTTTCTACACAAACTGTTCATCTGTTTTGTGGATCTGGATCAAGATGTTGGCGGCAATTATATAAATTTTTTGCACTTTTAGTGATTCGACTGCAATTTGAAGGTGGTGTAAAATGTATATTATAATTTCAAATTAACGTTGGCAGCAAATAGCAATCGTTTTCGCAGTGAAATATGGCATATTTTTTATAAAATATAAAATAATACTATTAGTGTTAATATTTGATCCTTGATGTAATTCATTTAATTTTAAAGACCATTCATTCAAAACAGTTGAAATTTACCCATTTTTAAAATGATTTTCGTTGTCTTATGGGCACATAAAATATTAGGCCTAAATTATTTTTTAATCGTGTGTTGTGAAAAAAATCCATAATTTTTTTGGGGGGCATTCAAAGATTTTATGTGTGAAGTTTAGGCTAATCTGTTAAAAGATGCCTGGTAAATGTTCGTTCAAAGAGTTTTGGCTGACTGTTGAAGAAAATAAATACTCAAAGTGGTTGCGCCGTGTTGAAGATGACCAGTATAAGGCTTATTGTACATTTTGTAAATCGAAATTTGATATAAGCCACAGTGAGTTGAATGGAGTGGAAATTCATGTAAAAGGTAAGAAGCATTTGGAACTAACCTCTGCCCTACTCCAAGGTAAGCAAAAAATGCTCAGCTTTATATCTTCTGAAAAAGTTGGATGTAAACAGCCAGAACCGGCAAAAGAATTACTTCTACCTTCCACAAGTAGGCCTACTTCTGAAAATGATGTATATTTGGTTGCAGCTTCGTCTACATTAGTTGTTTCAGCTTCCTCATCTCTTGGAGAACCTTTAAGTAAATTTTGTGTAAATGATGATACCTTGAAAGCAGAAATTCTGTGGTCCATGAATAAGGTTATGACTCATACTTCTGACAGAGGTTCATGTATTTCCAGTGATCTTTTCTCAATCATGTTTCCTGACAGTGTAATAGCACAGAAGTTCAAAATGCAAAAAGACAAACTTGGCTATTTGACAACCTTTGGTCTTGGCCCCTTCTTCCAAGAAAAACTCTCGGCGGAGTTAAAGAAGATTGCATTTTTTGCAGTTTCACTTGACGAAAGTCTCAATAGAATTGCCCAAAAAGGACAAATGGACATCATTGTCCGTTATTGGAACTCAAGTTTAAATGTGGTTTCGACCCGATACTTGAACTCTGTGTTTTTAGGGCATTCTACTGCAGCTGACCTCCTTGATTCCTTTACGTCAGGTATGTCTGAATTAGGACTGCCTTTAAAGAATGTTCTACAAATTGCTGTTGATGGACCTAATGTAAATTTAAAATTCCTTAAGGACTTCAATCAAATGATGGGAAAAAATTTAGATAACTCTGAAGACAAGAAACCTATTGATGTTGGCACATGCTCTCTTCATACAGTTCATGGGGCTTATAAGACAGCTCATAATAAATGTGAATGGCAAGTTCATAATTTTCTGCGTTCGTTGTATTATCTGTTTAAAGATTTTCCATCTCGAAGATCTGATTACATCCTCTCAAGTGGATCAGACCTCTTTCCACTTAAAATGTGTTCCATCAGATGGGTGGAAAACTCAAAAGTAATTGAAAGAGCCTTGAAAATGATTCCGCATTTAAAGAAATATGTGGCTTTTGTGTGTTCCAAACCACCTGAAACAAAGAATTTCGGTGTTGTACGAGACTTCCTAAAAGATAACCTTCTTGAAGCAAAACTCTTTTTCTTACAGTCAGTAGTAGAAGAAGTGGAACAATATCTTAAAATATTTCAAAAATACAATCCAATGTTGCCCTTTGTACATGCCGAACTTTATTCGATGGCACGTAGCATTGCTGCTCGCGTCCTTAAGGCAAAGATTATAAGCATTATGAAAAACTCAGGACAGCTCTTGGCAATTGATGTCAAAAATTAAAATCTATTGAGCTTTTCGGATGTAGACATAGGCTTTGGTGCGAAGAAATTTTGTAAAAATGTGAAAGAACTTGATGTACAGCCCTTTAGAAAATATTGCAGTCACTTCTTAGTGGAAATGTTTCAAAAACTGACTGGGCCTAGGTCTCCATTACAAAAGTGCATGGTGAAAGATGCTTCATGCCTTTCACCAGCAGTAATGACTAGTGGCACTCTAAGAGTACAACGGGTTAGCATAGCACTCGAAAAACTCGCTTCAAACAACCATATTGCATACATTGAAGCTGAACATATAAGAAAAAACTACCTTGAAATCTGTGAGCAGTCTTCTGTTCAAGAAGAAGCTGAAGACATTTGATTTCAATGAAACCAGACTAGATTCTTTTCTCCTCAACATCTTCACTAATGCAAAAGCTTGCAAGGCATTTATGTCATTTTAAACGATGATGTAAACAATGTTCCATGGAAATACTACTGTTGAGAGAGGTTTTTCAGTAAACAAAGAATGTTTGGTTGAAAATATGAAAGAGAGTTCTCTAATCTCCCAACGCAGAATATATTCAATGGTTCAGTCAGTAGGTGGCATAAGGAATATGGAATTTACAAGTGGGATGCTGCATGCAGCTAGGCGAGCAAGTTCCAAGAGGAGGGAAGCAATTGAAGAAACGAAGAAGAAGGAAAATGAAGAAGCTAACAGATCAAAAACAACATTGGAAACTGTAAATAAACTCGAGGCAAAGAAAAGAAAACTTCTCCAACAGGCTGAAGAAGAGGCTTCAGCACTTCAAACTGAAATCGACTTGGAGAAGAAACGACTGAGGCAGATGTAAATCCTGTATGTTGTGATTTTGTGTATAAACTAAATATTAGGTTACAAATTTGAACAATACTAAATTTTTATGTTTGTTGAGAGACTTCAGCTTCTGGGAGCTTCAAACATCTTTAATTACATGTAAGTTTTCTTGTTGGTATGATTATAGTAATAGTGTTGACTTGTGTTTGTTATTATAATATCTAGGCCTGATGTACAATATAATGTTCAACCGTTTACAGAAGGAATTTTTTTTGCACCGCATCATACTGCCCATTTGGGCTATACGCCCCGAAGGTATTTTGTGGTCAAAAAAGGTCATCAAAAAGTCGCGAATTTTTGTTCCTCTAACTGAGTAGACACCCTGCAAAAGTTCCTGGACTATACTAATAGAAGAATATAGGCTCATCTTAGGTTCTAATTACAGCCCTTTTCTCATATCTGGAAGTATGACTGAAGCTCTGTTTTTGGAATATTCTTTGGTGCCTGCAATTCCACATGAATCTCCTTGCTGTAGTCAAATCCTCTTCCTTTTAACAGGATCCTCATCATGGGAAACGAGATAGTTAAGGGAATAAGTGGGGTATGAGGTATTAAGGATATATTTTTTGGTCAGACAAAACATTTTGGGTTGGTGCATTGTGATGCAGAAGCCCGTCCTTGTCCGGTCATTTCTGCCTCACATTCTTCCCCAAACGCCACAGAGCCTCGATATAAAAATTCTTTATGAATAATTTCTTCCATTTCAAATAGACAGATCAGCATCCTCCTTGTCTGTTTCACTTTCTTGAATCACTGTGAAGATGGACTTTTCGTTGGGATGACTGTTGCTTGGGTTTTGGGTCACAGCCTTAAACCCATCTTTTATCACTAATGATGACCTGGGTAAGGAATTTTTGGTTGTTTCTGGCCTGTTCCTGTGAAGGTCCCTACACACATTGAGCCTATGTTGCCTTTGATTTTGGTTGATCAAATGGGGTACAAATTCGACAGCAATCTACCTTTTATTTGAATACATTATTAAGAATGTATTAGCATGAACCAAATAATGTTTTATTTATATATATATATATATATATATATATATATATATATATATATATATATATCGCTGATGGTTCTCGTAAAAGGCCTGAGCCACTTTTCATCATTTATATCTCTGCTGTGTGAAGGTTGGCCGTTATATTCAAAATTCTTAACATACATTTTCCAACATTTGGCCTAAAATAACCACTCGAAAGTTTGGCTTTTGACCATGGAGTCATTACCAAATTATTTTTTAAACATCACAGGGGTTTCTGACATGGTCTGAACAAGATTTAAGCAAAACTTGATGTACAGGAACTGCTCCTTCAAGTCTGTAATTTTACTTCTCACAAAAATCACTCAACACCAGTAACATTAGTGCTCAAAAATGCTCCTGAAAAAACAACTCTTGCAAAATGCAGACATTCAGGCCCGTTGTCTTTAAAAAGTGATAAGTTTCAACTTTTGTCCTGGTTACGACATTAAACTTCTTCTTCAATGACAAAGCCCTTGAAACTTTTAAGTAAAGAATATAATGAATAATACAAAATAAAAGGAAGTAACAAAAGTAGCTAAAGCCTTTCTTACATTTCCACATGATAATGGCATTGTTGCAACACCTGGACATTGTGATTACAGAGACGACAGCTGCTATGAAATAAATATCATAGACATCTTGACATTTTAAGGCAATAAACCTGCTTGTGTTTCAATCACAAAGGCGCTCATTGCCTATGGAAAAAATCAAAGAAGTATCATCAGGACATAGAGGAAAATAATCTGGGAGGAAAGAGGCTTAAAGAAGAAAAGGAGAGAGAAAGAGCAAAGGAAGACACCTTAAGAGTAGAAAGTGAAAAAAAAGGAGGAGGATCAGGAAAAAAAAATCCAGAAAAAGAGTGCAGCTTCCAAATTCCTTGAGCAAACATTACTATGAATTACATCTGTGTTGAAAATTTGACACCATAGCTCAGTCAGTAGCGTGTCTGCCTACTGAGCTAAGGGTCCAGGGTTTGATTCTCGGCATGGACAAAAATGTATCGTTGACATAATATGGGTTTACCCTTTCACAGTAATGACTTAATGGCTGGGGACTGGATGTTGTGCCTGTCCTAGTCTTAAGTTAGATTATAAGCCATATGAAGAAGCTACAGCAGGCCTATCAAGCCGATAGTGGAAAAATATATGGCTTGAATAAAAATTGACCCAGGCCACAGACGGGAAACAGTAATTGATGTAAATCTGTGTTAAAAAGAAAAGGTTTTGAAGAACTTATGGTAACTCATGGGCTTTTGAAAGGATATAAAGTTTTAAAACTCAAAGAGAACAAGATCACTAAAGAAACATACATACAAAGACATAAGAAATAAAAGCAACTTCTCTAATAATTTCATTTTTTGAGGTGTATAAAGAAATAAAATTAAAGTAGTAAAAGAATCAATTAAATGTTAACCAAAGGTAAATGTGATATGTAATATTTAAGGTACACGTTAAAAAGAAATGATAACATGTGCAGGTGTAGAGGTACTCTGTTTATTTCTTAGCTAAACCCCATCCAGGGTCAAATCAAAAAACACTATTTTTGTTCGTTTAATATGGTTAAAATAATCGATTAAATTAAAAGTTGAGCTGTAGTTAAAAGACAAACTAAAAATTGAACTCCGAGTTAATATACATCAAAAAGAGTTTTAAAAAATTATCTTATTCGACCAATTGGTAGGGATTCTTTACAACAACAAAAATTCTCTTAAGTGACATTTTTGTTGTTCTCATAGCTTTTGTGAGGTCCCTATTCTATTTCCATTTTGTACCTACTCTGTAAAGACTCTAAAATAGACCTGATTATGGAATATGAGCCCTGGTTTGGAGCTACTTAGCAAACCAAGTCCATACTACATCAAATTAGTGCTCCATGCTGTCAGTCCAGAAAATTTTGGGTCACACCTTGTATATGTAATTAAATTTAAATTTAAATTTACCTTGTTCCTGCAACTTACAGTACTTATAATAAACAAACTACACCTACTAAATGATTATAATATGTTCCATTAATCAACATCAGTATGTGCTAGTTTTAAGTAATTCTTAGAAACAAACATTTAATTAAGGGGAAAAAAAATGGAAATCAGAACATTGTCTCAAACACAACTAACAGTGGTTTGATTTTCACATACATACATAAACACCATATTGTGGTAAAATTATACTCATTCATCATTGAAAGTGCCAACTTATATAACGTTGGATAAGAGAAATTCTTATGTCTAAAGTATTATCCTAAAACATAAAAACAGGCTTTATAGCATAAAAGCATGTATATGCATAGTTCATTTAAATTATACTAAAGTCAAAAATATATTTTACAAATATTTGAAACTTGCATCAGATCCTATGTACGATGTAGTATTATCTGTGCATTGTTCAAGGACACCATTAATGAGGATATCAGAGTGGGTGCTGGGTGTTCTGGAGTAGTTTTTAACTTGTGGTTTATTGCTGTGGGTTTCTCACCCTCTGCACACTCTAATGTTGTATTTTTCCTTTAAACTAATTTATCTATCCAATCCCATTGAATAAGTTATTAAAAACGTATGCTCTAAAATGTAATTAAAAAAAAACTAAAAATACATACATGATTGAATAGTGTTAGTATTCCTAGTTCTAAACAGGGTAGAAAAAATATATAAAAATGTTATTCATATTATAAGCATGTGTTCTTCCTATATTTCAGCTGGCCTCAGTAGACCACTTTGCTAGAGGTCAAAGAGACCAAGTGGTTTGTTCGCTGCAGTATTGGAGTGAATGTCGCTCAAGTTATCAGCACTATGCCCGTTTTCAGCTCTCAGAGTCTGAGATGTGCAGGCTAAGTCTACCCCATCCACCACATCGCGTTGTGGCATGCATATGGAGAGTGCAACTGTTTGTTCGGTCACCAGACGATGAATGTGATGATACCAATGGAAATAGTCATGGTTTAAATAATATACACATGTCCCCAAGAGCTCTGGCAGCCTGTATGAGGATCGATTCATTTTTCTCACCTCATCTAGTACCACATCTTCAGGTGGCTGTTAATTTCTCTTCACTACAAGTAGGACTTTATAACCATTTATGTATTTCTACTACATCTCGTGAGCTGCCACCTACGTTAGGAGAATATGCCATGGATAATCTACTACCTGATTCCCAATGCTTCTCAACATTGGAACTCAACAAAGCTTCCCTTTTCTTTTGTTTGTGGCCTACTGGTGTTAGCATGCTTGAACTTGGCAGCATTATTCAATGTAGTGTAATTGACTATGCCTATTTGACACAACAGTATGTAGTTGAACCATGTCAAGTACAACTGCAATTGAGTGTGGGAGAAAAAGTAGAACTCTCGTGTGTAACTAAGGCTTTCACAATAAAACTAGGTCCTGGTATTGGACATACACTATATGTTTCTACACAAATTTGGTTGCAAGCCTTAGAAAGTTTCAGCACAACTGCGGAAAAACAAAAACAAGTTTATCAAGTGATAGTTAGCCGATATGTAATTTGTAACAACACAACTAGACCCTTACGGTTTGGGCAAGCAGGCACGGACGAAGACATTCTTTTGGCAAGTAAACATTGCCATTTATACTCCTGGAGAACACACAAAGTGAAGCAGTTGCTCCGAGTCGGAGTGGAAGAGGGGTCGTGGGTCTGGTGTCAACCTTTTATGATCGACAAGGGTGGAACTGAGTGGTGCCCTTTGAAGGAATGTGGTTCTAAAGATTTAAATTTGTTGATTCAGGTTGTGTCTCTTTCCACCACACAAAAACAAATCATCATATCTGGACAGTTGCTAATTACAAATTTGCTTGTACAGAATCTTGAATGCCAAATAGTTCCCATTGAGGATGAAAGCTCAAGGTTAAATGAAGGGCAAAGCTTGATAGCTTTGGGAAACAGCACACCACCATCTATACTTTTGGACAATAAGTGTAAGATGGGATTGAGAATCCGTTTCCATAGACGTGAAGCCACTTGGTCAAGCAACATTCCTCTCCGTGAGAACACAAAGCATGGCAAACCATGGCTTGTAAAGTTACCTTTGCTTGATAGTGTACAGTTTTTAAGAGTGTGGTGCCGTGTGATTTGCCAAAAATTAGGCACTCACGGGATAAAAATTCTTGCCATGCTTTGTCCTGTGTACATGATTCGTTCCTACTTGCCTATCCCTGCCAAAGCTTTGATTGATACCCCAGGATTGAATGTACATCTTGAATCAACAGTAAATGGAAAGGGGGAAGAGCAGCAACTATACTGCCCGGGAACAATAGACCATTCTCATCAACTTACTTTTCAACTTGAGAATGGCATTCCACCATCAAATCCATATGTTCCTCTTTCCTATTCAATGCTTGACCAGCACAAGTTAAAGAGTAGTTCTGATGAAGATATAGATATTGACCATGTTCTAAGGTCTTTGAATGATAATAAATCAAAAACATGGCCCTTTCTTGGTGATGTTTATGAAAATGTTGATTGGATTTCAGCAGAACAACCGGAAACGCATGTTCAAGTGAAGTATGTAGCCAAAAATCCATTTTGCAGTACACTTTTAGTAGACCTTCAGCCTTGGGCATTATTTGCTAATGTACTAGGTATACAAGTTTATATCATAGAGGGAGGTCGAGTCATTTGTACAATTCCACACAAAGGCATTGTCACTCCTCCAAAACTAGAAGGTACTTTTCACATAGGGATAGAAATTGAAGAAACAATGCATTCTTCACCTCCTTTACAATTAGCTAGAGCTGATTGGGGAAGCAGTTTCTACATGCCTCGCATAGCTGGTCAGATTCCTTTAAAAGGAGAAGTTCAAACTATAGTGCAATGTAATAGGTTTGTTGGTTTTGCAAGCATTTCTGCAGACCTTGTGGATGAAATGAGAACTGTCAACATACGATCTAGCTTTGTTATTTGTAACTATACATCTAAAGACATATATATGACTGCTGTAGTTTCACGTAATGGAGAAACTCACAAATTTATTGCTACTAATTTTGAGAAAAACGGATTTTATCTTCCTCATAAGTCTAATGACGACTGCGTAGAAGGGCAACCCATAGTATATTTTTCTCTCTTAGGAGAATTCGGGGACGATTTAGTACCGTATGTTTTATTTAAACTAGATAGTGGTTGGAGTTGTCCTGTTAGGTTAAACAATGATTTTGTTCGTCAGAATTTTACAATTCCATTCAATGGCAAGTCCACAGTAAATAGTGCTTTTGTGATAACATCACAGAAAAAGTGTGGACAAGTGTTCCTTTCAATCCATACAGAGCCATTTCCACAAATTATGGTGATCAATAATTGCCGATTTGGTCTAATGTGTGCTCAAGGTACTTCGGAAAATGACGGAAGGATTATACCAGAAACTGCACATATTGAATGGTGGTGTACCATACAACCACAATCTTCAGCTTACTATACCATGCCTATATCTTCTGAGCGTTTCCCTTATTTTCTCTCGCCAAATAATTCCTCTCCTTTAGTACTCGCTTTAACTATCAATGAAAACAATGATAATCATCCTTTGTGGTCTCCTGGTGTAAATATAATGGAAATACAAGAGCAGTTTGTACCTTTACCGGGTCATGGAGATGTTAAAGTCAAAGTGGAAATGCGTTGTCATACAACATGTGTTACTGTTGAAACTGTGAGTCACGTGGAAATATCTGCAAGAGACATTAGGAGCCGACTCAGTTTCCGTTATGCAGACACTTCTAACAATAGTGTTGAGGTGGATGTAAACCCTCTTGTTCAACAGGTTTCTCATTTAGAACTAGACCATCACCTAACTCCATTGTCTTCAGAAGTTCATGTCGAGTTGCAGCACGCATCAAAGTCCTCAAGTAACTCAACAGTGTGTACAATAAATAGTTCAAGTTATAAAAGTTTTACAAGTGTCAAAGGTCCTACAAACTCATCAATTTATAGTGATGAACCTTCCGGAATAGAACACTTTATAGCTCAAATTTCACCGAAAATGAGTCTCAACATTGAGAAAGAAATTACAAGTATAGAGACTTTAGCAGAAACTCAGTTTCAACTTAGACAAATAGAAATAAAAGTTGCATGTTTTTTTAAAGGACTTAACATTATGTTAACAGAAGATTTACCCCAAGGGGAAAGTGAAAGGACAGAGGTAGTTTTATTGAGTTTGGATGATATTTGTTTGACAGTTGAACCCAAAACACATTCAGATGGAGTGAAAGAATTTGAAGTTCGTTTTAACATAGGTGACTTACAGCTTGACAATCAGATGTTCAAACGAGGAGGGTTTGACTTCCCTGTGATTCTCATCGGACAGGCTTCAAACAAATCAAGTGTAAATTTTTCGCTTACCATGCCAGCTATGAACATGATTGAACAGGTATGTAGCAATGCTTTAATTACAGTTGTGGCATCAATAGAGAAAGTAGAAACTCAAGCCACTGTAAAGCATTTCAAGTTGAATATTGGTCCTTTATGTGCATATATAGAGGACTCCTTGGTTATTAGATTGATGGATTATTTTTCACAGCTCTTACCTCACACATTAGTTTTGAATCCTCCATCTTCTACCAAACTAAATTGTTTTTTTACTCATGGCACACCAGCTACAATTCCATTTCCTAGGGAAGTGTTATGGAGCTTGTCTCAACTAGCCAATCCATTGCGATTTCACACATTCACCATTGAACCTATGTCCCTCATGGTGAGTATTCACGCATCTAAAAAAATATACATTGCAGTTGATCATTCCCCCCTTTACTTGGCTTTGTTTGAACGGCATTGTGTCGTCACGACAGCTTATAAACTTGGGAATACACTTGCATTACATTATCTTTATGGAGCAATATTTGGAGTTGGCTGGGTTGTGGGATCCATGGAGCTCTTGGGAAATCCTGGTGGGTTGGCAAGAACTCTAGGAACAGGACTGCGGGACTTTGTGTATCTGCCTTACCAAGGTATCCTTCAAGGTCCATGGGGATTCTTTGTTGGTGTTACTCATGGCTCAGCTTCCCTCATGAAACACATCACTGCTGGTACTCTTTCCTCTGTCACAAACTTTGCTGCTAGTGTAGCCAGAAATCTGGACAGACTAACTCTTGATCAAGAACATTTCCATCGAACTGAGGAAGTGAGAAGACAGAGGCCACAGGGGGTGGCTCAAGGTTTGTTGCAAGGACTGACGGGTTTAGGAATAAGTCTGTTAGGAGCAGTTGGAGGCATCGCCCACCATCCTCTTCAATCTATGATGAGTGAGGGAGCATCTCCGAGAAGTTTAGTTACAGGAGTAGGTCGAGGTCTTGTGGGAGTCATCACTAAGCCCTTGAGTGGAGCAGCAGAGCTGGTAGCTCTTACAGGACAAGGATTGCTGCATGGCACTGGGTGGACCACATTACCTAATGTTAGACAGGAGCCCGTCATTGAGCACACTTTCTGTGGCACCAATTCCCAGTTGAAATATAACTGGAAGCTTGTGGCAGGTCTTGCATCAGGTCGACACACATTACTCCATGTCACTGAGGCAACTTGTATATCCCCGTCAGGTATCTATGAGCCTGTGGCACTGGTTTTAACAACTCGGGCCTTGTTTCTCATCAACACCGAAGAAGACACAACTCAAAGAGTTTTATCTCTTTCTGAACTTTCTGGACTTGATCATCCAACCGATCCCACCCTCCTTTGTTTTCAATTTCAAATGCCACCAATGCCCATGGAAATGGACCCAACCTCACATGCCCGAGTCGTAGAATTTGTCCGTAGAAGCAGTGGCATGGTAAACTTTGGAAATGATAGTAACTCTGATGCAGAGTCTTCTCAGTCAGGAAGTCCCTTGTTGAACGATGTGATGAGTTTTGACACCCCCCTCACATTCTATGTAAATCCACAACTAAGGAACTATTTCCTCTCAGTTTTGGCGCTTGCTAAGAGACAGAGTCAAGGGAGAGGTTTTGCTGTGTTGTAACAGTGTTAATATCTTTATTTTTCTTATTTTGAGGAACAAGTGTCAATTCTCAAGACAGTCCAGAGAACAATTATTAGACTTCATAAATCTCTGAATGCAGGAATTCATTCATTTTTATCTTAACACCAGATATTGTTTGAATTTTAGCCTTAGAATTAATTTGACTTTGTTTTGTGTCTATTCTCAAAAGCAATACCTTTGTTAAATTACGTTAGCCTCTATGTTTAAACCCTAACAATCTATCTAGTCAAGTTATACTAAAAAATATATAATTTATTCTTGTGCTTTTGGTTAAGTTTGTAAGAAATGCTTTGGGTACTTAACCATTTGAAATATATATTAATATAAATGTAGTTAAATAGCGAGAAACCATGTTTTGTTCACATGAGTAATGCTGTTTGTATTTTATATATTTTAACAGATACAATTTTGAGCATTATGAGTATGTAAATAATATTTTAGACCTACATTCTAACATTTTCAGCTTTTATACAATATTTTATAGTTCATTAGGAAGCTATTTCATGTTTTTTAAATGTATGTGAGTATTACCAATTTTTAACTCTCTTCATTCCAAGAAAATATTGTGTATTTGTTAATAATGTGTTAAAATAAAAAATATATTTTAGTTAAAATTAAATTGTATAGAGTCTATAAAAAATCCCCATTAATCCCAATAACTCCTTGAGCTATGTTCATAGTAAAAAAAAATTCTTCAAAATGTGTTTGAATTCAAGGCTAGGGGAATAAAATTGAGAAAATTCAATATATACGCCTAATGATATAACTCGTTAAAAACACCTCTTTTACTTATGTGATGTACATTTTTATTCAAGGAAGAAAGTACATGAAAGAAAAATATGAACATATAAAATTGTGAATATTACATAGCATTAAAAGTTTATTCTATTATTCAAACAAAGCTTTGTGTAGTGTGAACAGCAAACTCAAATAATCAAGACCATTGTGTATATAGGGTAGGGTTTCCCAAACATTTTGGACTTAAAGAGCCCCTGCACCAGAGAAAATACATGCATGAGCCCTCCTAAAATTGTTTACATGAGTATTATGAACATTCAATTACAGGTAATTTGTATGAGTATAAAAGAATAAAACAAACAGAAAACAACACATGTTCTGGCTGTCTCTTTGGCAATTTTCCTTCTATTAAAAAAAAATTGACAATGCTAATTACTGACACTATTTTATAGCGTGAAAGACAAATATTTTAAATTTGCTTCAAAGAGCTTGAGATAACTATGGCAGAGCCCAAGACCTCCACAGAGCACAGTTTAAAGAACACTGATCTAGGGCATTTTGTTTCACTCAAAGACAACATATAACTAGGGGAATCCTTAAGAAAATTTGGGGATTCAAGTCTCAAATCCTTTAAAAAATAAGTTTTCAATTGTTCAAGGTAAATTTTAGAGCTATAATATTGCTTATTGGTAGTTCAGAACCTTTTATAATGATGGATGAACTCAACAACCAGGCCACACTGAATGTATGAATGTTAACATTTGATTTAGTTAATATTTTGTATTTTCTTTTATTATCATATATTTATATTTGCTCTTATGTTCAAAAATTTTCCAAGATTTGGATTCGAATTTGAGATTCAGGATTCAAAGTTAAATTGGAGATTCGAATTCGTAAAATAGTGAATTCAACCCAACTCTAGATAATACCTAACATTACTTCAATTCCTGTGAGGATGATAGATAACTATGGAAGGACCCCTAGAATCTTCAAATCCCTCGAATTCTTAAGGACATTTGAGATGAGAAACAAATTAAATTGTTTAGTTCAAATGCTTTTGCTTTTAAGTGGTTTTATCTGAGTTAAGGTATTTTGATAGAGCAGCATCTCTGAGAAAGAGTAAGATCTTGTAACATCATGGCAGTAACTTTAAAACAGGGTGGGACAAGAAGTGTAGGCAGCTTGTTAGTGAAAACCCTCAGAAAAAAAAAAGTTTTTTTTATGTCATGGACCTTACAATGTTCTCATTTAGTATTTTAGAAAGTGAATTGACAATGCTTGGCTTATTTTTATTGGTTTCATATTTATTAATTGCAAGATTTCACTCATATTAAAAATGTTAAGAGTGGGAGAACCACAACACTAATATTCCATTTTTGACATGTGTTATTGGCACTGTCGTGTTTGACTTGTCATAAAATTTGAGTAGGGTCCTTTACTTTTTATAGGTGGTAGCGGCAGTAAAGGTATTGTTTTTCTACCTTTTTTTTTCAAGGTTCTACTATCAGTCTTAAGCCCATATAAAAATTGTTTGCACCCTCGGATGCATCACTGTAGTAATTGTCAAAGCATGTAGTCTATCTCGTGGATATTCCTTATTTTGTGAAAGATGAGATCAAAAGAGACAAAACCGCTTTCTTGGACCAACTAGCTAGGTTATTATATTTCATTAATGATAATTTTTTATATAATTGTATCAGTAAGATATGCTACATACACAAATTCAATGTTTTTATAATTAACCTTTGAGCCATTCTTATGTTACTATAAAATTATAAATTTGTGTAGCTATTTATTATTTTTATATATATCATTAATTTATGTAGATAATGTTAATGCTAAACAATGTATTCTAAACTCCTGTGTAATACATTTTGGTAGATTGCTCAAATGGACAATAAGATATAAACCAAACTATTTCCAGCCTGTTGCCAGGTCATTTTAGTAAAATGCCTCCATCTTCTCCTATACTTCTACCATTCTGCTTCTTTCACTTGCACACTTTGTTACGTGCTCCTCCCATCTCTTTCTTGGCCTCCCTAGCAATCTTTTACCTACATACTTTATTTCCAACCTTTTCTTTGGCATCCTCTCTTTTCCATCTTCATTACATGCCCATACCATCTCAATCTTGTTTCCTTTACTATCTGATGTACTTCTTGTACCCTCACTCTTTTCCAGATAACTCCATTCCTAATCTTGTTTCTCCACGTGACAGGTAACATGCTCCTCACAAACTTCAATTTGTCCAACACTTCCTTACACTTGAAGGGCAGTTTTCTTATGCACCTATAGACAGTAAGATATGTATCACCTAGAAAGTAAAGGTAAGTTTTTATAAGAAGTGAACTAAAATGCATTTTATGCTACTAGGAATATCTATGCAAGTGGTTTGTGATCACAGATATGTCACTGAACCATGAAGTAAAGCGTATAACCTGACCAGGTATTATTATTATTCATGAAATAAAAATTTCAGGGCAATATTTGTTCAGTAATTTTTCTTGGGTAAAATTAACAAATAAAGTTAGGTTAGAAAATCTAAACTAACTCGAAATAAGTAGACTACATTGATCAGTACTTATATGATAAAAAATTATTTTGTAAATTTCTCATCATTAAATTGCTTATGGATGAAAACAACAATATGTGTCAAAGTCATTTAAATATCCAAGACAATTTTTACTGGTAATTAAAACATAAATTAAAGTATGTATATTGTTTGTAAAAATTAATTAAAAACCATTTAATCAAATTAAAAGTATTGCTAACAAACTTTAAAGTACTGTAATTAGCTACCTATAACAGATGGCTGAAATTAATTTAGAGCAGCACAATTTAATTGCACTTGCAATACAACAAAGTCATGAATAAGTAGGGCCTGGTTATACTAAACAATTAATTTTATGAGAAGTAATATATTTATATAGAGCATATAAAATGTTTTTCTTCTTCTTCTTCTTCTTCTTACACACTTAACGCGAATCAAATAATACCAGGATTTATAAATTAAAGTTAAAAGACTTATATAGAATGCTCTGGAAAAACTATAACAAAATAGAGAAAAATTGTGATCTAATGAGTTAGACAGTTTCAAGATTGGTAGATATATTAAGTGACATTAAAAATTCAAAAAGATTGATTAAAATTAGCTTATAATGAACAACAAATTGTCAGATATGAAATGTTTTAAATAGGTTAATATAGCATCATCAACAGAACTAAAACATAAGTTGACGACAAGTCCAAAATACAAGTATCACATGTTAAAAATATGTTACAAAACAAATATACCATGAAGTAAAGGACAAGACAAAGTTTGAAGTTCAATTATGTTGTAAATAAAAATTATAAAATTAGAATTTATAGGTTAACACCTGCCATTTGAAATTTAGATAAAGTGATTATGTGTTCTTGTTACAAAGATTTTGAAGAATATAAAATATAGTGGAACAAAAACTAAGTTTTAAGTCAAATATGTTAGGTTAAAAAATTATGGAATTTTTAAGTGATGTATAAAATCTAAGTCTTATCTTATTCAAAGTCCCATTACTACTCCTTACTTCAAACTACTTTAGAATGTTTTTTAAAATATTAGGACTTAAAAAAGTTTAATTATTTTGAACGAAAAACAAAAATTCACTAATACTGTACCGTATCACAAGAGAAACAAAGAAACATAAATAATAACTTGACCTTTGCGTTGTATGAAGTTATATTTTTCTATTAAAATTAAATTAGCCAATATTAATTGAAGGTTTAATTTATTTGGGCATGGAAGGCTAGGTTAAGTTGGCTGGGTAATAACTCTGATAATGAGCATTGATTAATGCCAAGAAATTACTTATTTCCTGACAAAATATCAAGTATGCCATTTTACTTTAATTCTTTGTGATAGATACATGTGATAGTTTACTTTGTGTTATTTCATATCAAGATATTCAAGGTGTTTTTACAAGATAAACTTGAACAAGAGTTGTTTGCTACGAAAAAGAAATGTGGTCATTGTAGACGGTTTTTTAGTCCTTATAAAAATTCTAGGGTATATTTAGTTTGGTATCCAATATGGTCAACTAATATCCCATTTCTTTTAAAAGTTGATTTTTATTTCGTCAAAATATCAACAACGTTTTTTTTTATAAATTAACTCAACATAGGTATTAAATTTGTTTATAAAATATTTATATTTTGTTTAGAAAAAATGAATAAAAACTTATATGGTCAACTATATATAAGATGGTTAGACCTAAGATCCCCAATTTTCTTTGCATTTATAGTATTATGATAAAATATGTACATCCTGGTCTCAAAATGTGGCCAGCTTTTCAATCCTACAGTAAACCAGTCACTTTTTGTGAGCAAGTTAAGTAAAAGGATTATACAGTAAATAATATTAGTACAGTGTATTATGGAAAATAAGTTTACCATACCTACTAAATAAATATTTAGGCCTACCTTAGTTCAATAACAAACGATCCAACCTTTTAATTGTATAGAGAATGGTAGTTCATTCTTAATCTAGATCATATTCCATCCACAATTTATTGGGCAATTTTTGACAATTTGTTAGCTACTCAACAATATTTATACTTAGGCCTAGGCTATGAATGTGGTAGTCTTAAGTCAAGTAACTTATTAACAAATATTATTAAAATAGTGTTTGTTCGGTCTAAATATAATATTTTACAGTACTTTCATTATAAATAGGGCTTGTTATAACATTTGTAGGAAACACCCTTCGGTCATTCCGGCTTTGCTGTACCAATTTTGATTTTGATAAAATTTGGTATGTGATATGCACCAATCTTCTAAACCCCAAAACAATTTTTGTCATATTTTTAAAAAATCTACCCCCTTAGATATAGGTTAATGTTTGCAGCACGGACAGGCAAAAAGTGCCATTTCGGTGCTTTATTTCTAAAATCTGCAGAAAGTTTTTTTGAATTAGCAGAGATGCCAGATAGGGTTCATTTTAAAGCTTAAATAATTAACTTTATTTTGGTTTAGTTGAAATTAAATTAAAGTTAAGGCTAAGCAGAGTTTTTTTGGGCTTACATTTTCATTTAAAAACGGATTTTTTCCATAATTTTGGACTTAAAAAATACAATCATGGATTTAAAGTAGCAGGCCAATATTTGTTCCTGTTACACTTATGTGTGAGTAGTATGTATATATAAAAAAAGAGTTCTTACTGATAGTCCTTCAACCTAAAAAAATTGCTTGAAGTTTGAAAATTTTCAAAGATTTGCTTTTTCAGAGCCTAAAAAAAGACGTGGGACAGGTGATAAAAATTTGAAAATACTATGATAGAACCCACTTACAGTGTACTTTAAAACACAAAATAGTTCATCTTATTACTTCAATGGGTTGAGGTACCACAAGCCTTTGAAGTAACAATAAACAATACTCAATCACTAGTGAACATGAGGATAAGAAGATATGTTTTTTTTTTAAGAATCAAATAGCCAAAGCTATTATTTATGCTTTTTAGTGAGGATTACTCCATCTAGCTATCATATTATTACAATTGAAAAATGACACCTGTACACGAGAATCGAACCCGGGACCTTTGGCTTAGTTCGCCAATGCTCTAACCACTGAGTTATCCAGGAATCGTCCCGTGCCCGTAAGTATGCATTCTTCCTCCTGCAGATTCGTATTTTTGGTGATGAGGAATTCTGCTTGTATCTTTGCAATAAAATAATGGACCTTAAGTTGCTCAGACCTTTCCACTAGCCTACCCAAGTACTCTTCAAATGAAAGAACACAAGTAGACAACTCACAAAAGTCTGTTGAAACCCAATGTTTGAATTTAAGTTCAGTTTCAAGCTTTTCAAAATATTCCCACCCTTCTTCCAGTACTGCGTGCAGTCCATGACTTCCTGGACATTCACTATACTTTGAGAGCATGCAAGACTCATTATTAATATTGCAGACCATATAGGTAAAGAGATGTTTGTAGTCCATTCCTACTTTCATGGCTGCGGTTTTACATTCTGGTGTATAATGCATACACAGACAGAATCAATTCCTGACGCACCAGTTAACATATAATTTGGGTCTCAGTTCTGCAAACTTTGAAACCCCTATTATTATGTGTGGGTAACTTTTTTTTAAACATGCGTAAAGCTCCTTAAGATTACATAAAATTAATTATTTCTGAATATTAACCTTCCGTCCGTCAGGTCTTCTAACAGAGACACAATCCTTTGTTCCTGGCATCAACCTGCTATACTCATCATTTTCAAAAAAATCCTGTGTTGTTTTCATTGAAGCTTCATCATGTTTATTTCTAGCCAGATTCTTCCCAATTTGTGGCAAAATCCCATTCTTTCTCGCCAAATTTCTTGACTGGCAGATTATGTATTGACTGACATTAAACTCACTCTGAACTTTAACAATACTTCATCTGTTAGAAACTAAACTCTTGGGTAGAAGAAGCAAATTTTCATATTTTTTTTAAAGCTTGTCAATCAATTTCTCACACACTCTATGCAAATCGGCACACATTGTCTTTGAAAAATCTCCATCAGTCGAAATGTTCAACTCATAAGGTTTTTTTAACTTTTCTGATACAGATTTAGCTATTTTTGTAATTATGTTCTTTATCACTGAGAGTATAACTTCAGCTGATAGCTTCTGCAACTTGACAGGAAAAATACCAAGTGCTGAACAAGCATCATTAACAAACTCAATTAGGACAATTTCAGGTTCATTAATGTCTAAATATTCATCTTTACTACTTGTATTCCTGGAAAAGCAAATTTTTGAAAAATTTTAAACTCTAAGCAACTATTTTTGGTTGAAGGACTATAAGTAACAACTCATATTTATATATATATACATACTACTCATACACAAGTGTAACAGGAAAAAAATATTGGTCTGTTACTTTAAATTCTTCATTGTGTTTTTTAAGTTCAAAATTATGAAAAAAAATCAGTTTTTAAATGAAAATGTAAGCCCAAAAAAACTCTGCTTAGCCTTAATTTAATCTAATTTCTACTAGACCAAAATAAAGTTCATTATTTAAGCTTTCAAATGAGCCCTAGCTGACATCTCTGCTAATTCAAATAAACTTTCTGCAGATTTTAGGAAAAAGCACAGAAATTGTATTTTTTGCCTGTCTGTATATGCAAACAATTGCATATATATATATATTTTTTTTTTTTTAAGGGAGTAAATTTTCTAAAATATAACAAAAATAGTTTTGAGATATAGTTGATTGGTGCATATCACACACCAAATTTTATCAAAATCAAAAATGGTGACACGAGATTTTATTAAAATGTGTTGATTGAACATGGAATGACCACCTTTAGAAGGCTGATTGATGTAGTTTTATAATAAACTAGGTCTAAACATGAAATCGCATCACATCACATTTTAGAAATGTCAAACCGCATGCATCACATGTTAATTGAGGTAAACTAGACTTCAGCACAAGGCATTTCCTACAAAGAAGATGAGAACACTCTAGTTTAAATAATTCATTTTCATTTTTGCAATCGAAACAATTTTTGTAAGTTGGAACAAACCTATCAACGCTAGAATTTACAAATGATGGTAGCCCGGTGAGAACAGATTTTAAAGCTGTGTCAAGACTGCTGTCATCATCTTTTGCAACACATGAATAGAATGTTTTATCCATAGGACTAGATGTGTTTGAAATGTTCCTAATTAATTGAGTGGATGAAGCACTATCCAAGCACATCTTTTGTAACTTTCTGTTTTCAATTTGTAAAGTTACTTGTTTACGCTTCAAACATTGAGCATTATTTAACTCCCTGGTATCATTTACAGTCTGTGCACTCAAACTGTTTGACATTAAAGGTGGACTTTGCCCTGAATATCCTCCCAACGTGTATAGATTTTTACTTTCAACTTTTGGTGATGCTGTTGAACATTCACTTTTTAAACACGATATTGATTGAGAGGAGTTATTTGTTTTTCCTGCAGTGATAGTGGACACGGCAAAACACTTGTTTGTTCTTGATATAAGGGTGGGTTTGATAACGTTTCTCCCTAGAGTTCTAGGAAGTTTGCAAATTTGTTCTTCATTTGAATTCTCTACGAGAAATTTATCAATTCTTGCTTTCAAAGCTACAGCCACAACAGGATGATTATTATGAGAAAATGGAACACCTGTAAAAGGATCACTTGGACCTCTACCCCAACTTTCTTCAAAGCGAGCATGTTTCTTCAAAGTGCTTTGATCTATTATTTTACCACATGGCAATATCATAGGAAGAACCATTACCTCATAAGTTAAAGAATCTAGGAATTCATCTGGAATAAGAAATTCTAGACATGATAAAGGTAATATATCATTAGTGTTTGATTGATTGGTACAAGTTTCCAGAGTTCTATGGTGTACCTTTATAGGTTGTGATGTTAGCCTATCGGTCCGCGAGTGCCAAAGATTAAAATAATAACTCATTTCTTCAAGGGGGTAATAATTAGCTGGAAAACCCCAAACTTCAATTGATCTCAAAGCTGGAACTGATGATTGTGTCCTTACTATTTTAATTTGTATACAGTTTGTACCACGAAGTGGTTGTCGTTGAAACTCTTGAAAAACAAAACCACTATGTTTAGGGGTTTGAAAGGAATTTGGGTGCATCTGTCTGTCATGAAATATAAAGCCAAACTCATTTTCTTGCAAGTTTTTATACCCTATTTGCCGGTAATTTTCTGACACGTCTTCAAGTCCTCCAAAATTGGCACATATAGCTAAACCTGTGGACTTTTGTCCTCCTACCTTAGGCCAAATGACAATATGATCAATGTTTATATTACACACAAAATTTAATGTAATAGTCACCGGAGGTTTTATTGCATTATAAGCCAAATAGCCCCTATTTCTTTTGTCCGTTTCATTAGATATTAGATTAGTAATCTCGTAATTGTCACAACTGATAGCATTAGAATTTACTTTCGGCTTCATGCAAGGGTGGCAAAAATTTATTAAGGTTCCACGACCACTGGAATCTGACATTATCAATAATTAAATGGATCTCTTTATATCACTCTCATGCCTTATTTCAAATTAAATTTTCCTTTTCTAAATTAATTTATAATAATATCAAAGAAAACACCTAATTATGCATCACAGATAACCGTATGCCTCAGGGATCGAATTACATTGCTCAAAGAAAAACTATTCAATTCAAATGACAACTTAATTTTTACAAAACCAAATGAGATATTAACACGGTTCTTCGGTTTGCCAATAGGTCACAGCACCCACACATAAACTCATAGATATACAATAGAATATCCCTTTACTAAATTGACCTGAGCCACAGATAAGTAAGAAACAGACTCTCAACCTTGCGGGGATTTCGCTGCGCTTTTTGTGCCAGCTTGAGTCCTTCAACACTAGATGTCGCTAGTGTCTGCTGGGTGGTGATAGTACTAACGGCAAAAGGAGCGCAACCTTTTTAACCTGGAGGTTGAGTATCTGGATATATTATTTTTCTGTGATCAAGGCACAGGCCAGAAACAGTTGAATATGATGACTAGCTTCTATTGATCTCTATAATATAACTGGATTGACATATGTGGCTGAAATTTTCCAACTGTCGTCTGCATACCATTGTGTAAGAGAGAAGGAAACCTTTGAGTATCTAAATATATGAGATGAATCAATGCCTTATTAGTTTAATGAACTAAATGTGTTAGTAAAATCTATGAAGAGCATAACAAAGTTCGAAACTGATGAATTTTTTTTCTTTAAATAAGTTGATGTACGCTACTACATCCTATAATTGTTTAAGGAAGCTCGTATATAAGGCTTTATCTCGTACCAGAAGCCAACCCTATATTAGTATTTAGGTAGGATAAAATACCTCCCAAAAGGGAATTTATACGCCCATTCTAAATGACCAAAATACTAATATATTACAGTATTCTGGTACGGAATAAATCCTTACAGATTGGGATTCTTACTAAAATAATGGTTTAGTAGATACCATAATTCCTACAAGCCTATAACCAAAATTATCGTTTGAACGTAAGACTTTTACACAAAGTATGTCATTCTAACTGATGTATTAGAGTGTTAAGCTTACTAGTTTCATTAAAGTTATTGAACTTATAACATAATATGGTTTCTGAAGGCAATATACCAAATATGAGCCAACTTCAAATAGAAGTTTAGTCTTGCAGACTGTAAACAAAATGGATGATAATTACATATTTAAATATATTAAAGATTGTATTCGTATTTATACAATATTACCTGTAAAACTGAATTGTATATTCTTTAATGTAAACTATTCTTCAAGCCAGTGTGGTATAATACTTCACTATTTTCAAACAATAACATTTTTATCCACCATAAGCATGTTTTCGCATAATAACATTAAAATAAATCGTTAAATCTTTCCCCCCACAATGTAACAAATGGTAAACTTGAGCGTCACGTTTTGAACCTTGGCATTGCGTATGTTTATATCCATCCAGTGTAATATAGAGATCACTGTTAGCTTCACATAGTAGAAGTTAATTCGCATTTTCACCGTTTATGAACACGCGCACACACACAAAGAGAAAGTAGACAAACATACATACATGCTTGCATCTATAAAATATATACTAGTAAAAAAAAAAGTTATGTTAGTTAGCACATTGTTCCATTCATCTGACATTCAAATAATTTATTTTACAGACAAATTAATTATGTCATATAGTTAAAAGATCAAAGCTCGTTGTTTAAAAACTTTTTTTATGATTTTATTGAAACTTAATACTTATATTATGCATATATGTATTTTTTTATCAATTTCATTTAATTTCCTCTTTTTTACTAATCATTTTGGCCGTCTTGATACTCTGTTTGCTAACTTTCTATATTTTCAGTTCTCAATGTTTTTACTGTTGGATGTGGCGTAGTTTCATTCTCGATTATGTTCTCCTCTGTATAGATTATTTACATACCGGTACATCATCAAACCAGCTTTATTTTTCCACTTAGAATGTATTTACATTTGTAAAAAAACTGCATATCTAATAGTAAATAGTATAAAACGTGTGGTGCACAATTCATAGGAAAAATACATGATTTAAATGAAACTATTTGTATAACGTCTTACTTAAATCTTTTATTCATAGAAAACGACCTTTTTAATCTCTTCCCTAACTGATAATATATTTGAAAATACTTCAGTATAAAGTATATTTGAGAAACAACTATGATTAAACTATAACTTTTGAAACTTTAATTTAATGACACTTAAGTTTAGTTGTTTATTATTAAATCAAATTATATTTTTATTTAGTTCCAATTTTATTATGAATATTATAGAAGATACGAAAGCTTAGCTATACAGCTATGTTAGCGCTTTGGGATGTGTGTTGATAACATTAACTTCACCGTCAACTATTGTACAAGGAGATATTTCATACATGTAGTTTCAAATGGTGGATGACTTTACTTTTGTATTAACAAAGGCGAATCGCTTATAAGCTTCTGTATCAATCAAGTGACATGTTTGTTAATTTGTTTTTTCCTTTTGGTCACACAAGCACTTTGATGTTGTTTTAACAGTCACATGATGGTGACCCATATCTACTTATGATTGTGCTTCGAGTATTCCGACTTTCAAGATTATACATCGATATTTTCAGTGTAAGCTCATAGTCACTTGTAAACGGCACTATTAGTTTAAGTGTTATATTCAATTTTAAGTTTCTTTATTTAGCTGTTAATTCTTTTGGTGATTAAATTTCACCGGCAGCAATATTTAATTAATTCATTATGTCTTATGAGGCAGATGAGGATGAACACTTTGATGTAGGAGTTGGGTCATTCCCTAAAGATTTTGGGTATGGTCCATTTGACCAAGAAGGAGATGGTCCTCCAGTGTCGATAGGAGGCGAACAAAAACCTAGGATACTGCTTATGGGACTGCGTAGAAGTGGTAAATCGTCTATTCAAAAGGTGGTTTTCCACAAAATGTCACCCAATGAGACACTTTTCCTTGAAAGCACAAATAAAATTATTAAAGACGATATATCAAACTCAAGCTTTGTTCAATTCCAAATATGGGATTTCCCTGGGCAGATTGATTTCTTTGATTCAGCCTTTGACTCTGATATGATATTTGGAGGCTGTGGTGCTGTAATCTTTGTCATTGATGCTCAGGATGAATATGCAGAAGCTCTTAATAAACTTCATTTGACTGTCACAAAAGCCTTCAAAGTGAAACAAAGCATTAAATTTGAGGTTTTCATACACAAAGTGGACGGACTTTCTGATGACTACAAGATGGAGACCCAGCGAGAGATACACCAGAGAGCTAATGAGAATTTGGGCGACTCTGGTTATGAACAGATTCATCTTAGCTTCCATTTGACCTCAATCTATGACCATAGCATTTTTGAGGCTTTCAGCAAAGTAGTTCAGAAACTTATCCCTCAACTACCAACATTGGAGAATTTGCTGAACATTTTCATCTCAAACTCTGCTATTGAAAAAGCTTTTCTTTTTGACGTGGTTTCCAAGATTTATATAGCAACTGACTCATCCCCTGTAGATATGCAAAGCTATGAACTATGCTGTGATATGATTGATGTTGTAATAGATGTTTCTTGTATCTATGGCCTACGGGATGACAATGAAGTTGCATTTGATCATCAAAGTTCTAGTTTGATAAAGCTTAATAATGGGACTATTCTTTACTTGCGGGAAGTCACTAAAGTTTTGGCATTGGTTTGTATTTTGAGGGAAGATAACTTTGACAGGCAAGGAGTCATAGATTACAATTTTTTGTGTTTTCGTGAAGCAATGCAACAAGTTTTTTAGCTGCATTCAGCTATAAATTTTAAGTTAAGCCTTACAAACAGATCTTATTAAATCACTTACATACAAAATCATCATGGGTATTTAAAATCAACATTATATAAACCTAATCATATAGTGTGCATATATTATTTCAGCAACTAAGTTAACTAACATTGTGGTTTAAATGTAAGACCCATCCTATTCGGCAAAGACACTGAATTTATGTTTCAACAGCAGTGTTATATTATTGTTTTATAATCAGTTTAGAAGCTTATAACTTCTACTAATTTTCTAATGATAACTATTCTTGTGGGCATGCTGATGAACAAGAATTTGTTTGATCCCGTTTAGAAACAAAGGTAATAATGTAAAACAAAAACTCGTATAAAAAAGGTGAATTAAAATGCATTGTAGTATTTTAACATGTCACAAGAGATATATTTATTTGTTCATAATTTAGCAACTCATTTGATGCAGTGAACCAAGTTGATTTTTACAAATTCAACGTTTTTGATCAGGAAGAGTATTTGATTGTCATCTTGGATTAAGAGGTGATAGAAATATACTTGTAAAAAAAAAATCAGCCATAAATTAAATCAACAGCCAAGCAATCGGCTCTTAAAAATTTAATTTACTTAAAAATATTGATACACAGAAAATTGTGTTAGAACCTAAAGTATTTATTTGCACGATTAGGTTCTTCTGATAAGTTACACACCTAGCCTATTTAATCTGAAATAAATTATTTATCAAACTATTTTAAAATTCTGGTATATTTTACTATGTAGGCTTATGTATATATTAAATTAATGAACACACTGATTTTGCTACCAATTTATTCAGATTTAAAAAAATTTAAATCCTATCAAGTTTATTAGAATTTTTTTTTAAATAAAAATTTAAACACAATCTATCAAAAGTAACTTAAAAACTTATTTACATGAATGGCATCATCCATCATCATGAACTGTTTTCCAGCCTGTGGGTCTATTTAGTAAAATACCTCCATCCCCCTCTGTCCTTCCACCATTCTTCCTCATACACTATCTTCCACTCTCCTCCCCTCACACACTTGATCTGTTCCTCCCATCTCTTCCTTGGTATTCCTTGTGGTCTCTTTCCTACTTACTTCATATCCATCAATCTTCTTGGAATCCTCTCCCCTTCCATTCTCATTACGTGTCCATACCATCTCACCCTAGCTTCCTCTACTATCTCAACCCTAACTTTAGACCTTAGATCTTCATTCTTAATTCTATCTCTTCTGGTGAAAAACTTCATTCCCATGGCCTCCACTTTCCTTGTTTCTCTTTTATCCAAAGTTCATGTTTCCACTACTTAAGTTACTATGGCTTTGAAGTATGCTTTATACATCACTTACACTTTAGGGTCACTTTTCTTTTCCATAGTATGTTTCTTACACACCTGTAGACTACCTCTCCCTGCTGCCCTTGTCTCACTATATCCTCTCTGCTGCCCCCCTTTGCCTCAATCACACTACCCATATACTTCACACTCTTTGCTTTTTTCAAATCTATTCCATCCAGTTCTATCACCTTTCTTAGCCTTGTTCTTTGCCTTGTCATCACCATAACTTCACGTTTTGCCATACTAAATTTCATTTCACACTTTTTCACCTCCTCAATCCATTCCTGCAACTGTTTGGGTATTTCCTCTCTCTCTCTTCATCACCTCCTTCCCCCTCATATCATAAAGTCATCTGCAAACATCATTGCTTTCATTTTCTCCTCACCCAATTTGCCTGCCACTCCATTCATTTTAATTTCCATCATCAATACAAATAGTAATGGTGGGAGGGCACTTTCCTGATTGACTCAATTTTTTTAATTGGAACCACTTTGTCCACCCTCTATCCGTCTAAACACAACTCACATTATTTTCATACATATCCATTACTCTCATTGCCACTCCTCTTTCTACTGAATGGCAACAAACAGATTATATTATATGCACTAAAAATATAATCCTAACAATCGAAACAAGGCAACTAATCATCAATGAAAAATGTGATCACAGAAGTGTAGTTAGCTTAAGTAAATACATAGGTTTATTTTAACAAAAAGAAAAAACATTAAATATTCATTCTCACCTTTTAATTTTAACTTCAGCTAGGCCTACTTATTTTTTATATCTACACAAAATTCTAATGCCCATAAACTGATTGGGGTATGAATGAGTACATTATAAAACATCCAGGAATATAAATATATAACCTATAGCTAGCAGAAAGTATATAATATTTTATGCATTGGCTGAAAGTTACTAATGTGAACATATTTGGAAATAACTACCTATTGTGCTTAGACATACGGTTTTGTCAATAAAAAGTGTTATCAAAGGATTTGATTGTTTCCAGCCAATGTTTGCAAGGACCTTCTGCTGGCTTTTTTAATTACTATCTTTAGCACTGTCTTACTAACCATTAGGGTTATATGCTTACTTACTAATTACACTAATAGCTTAAGGACTAGGAAGGTTTAATTGAGAGGAAGTGTACCCACATTTTTGTGGAAGGAGAGGGGGAAACTATTTAGGAAACAAAACCTCAGTGCACCCAATCTGGATCGAACCCTGATCTCCCCGTCTTTGGAAGTCTGGTCCAACATGAGTGTAGGGTGTTAGACCACGAGGCCACTAGAGCGGGTTGCTAGCTGTTGCCTACCTACACTAAACCGTAAACCGTGCACACACATGCAACATCAAACAGTGCAATTAAATTTGTTTAATTTAAACATAGATTTCAATGAGTTAGCTGTGGTGTGTGCTCTTGAGCTGAGGATAAGGAAGAAAATTAGAATAAAGAGGTAATATTGGGTACATACAATCACTACCCAATGTAAAATAAAATAAAAATGAAACTTTGTATTAATAAAGTGTTTTAATCATCTCTAGTTAAATTTAATTTGAATTAGTTATTGTAATTTAGTTTAAATATAACTAATAATACTTATTAACACTAATTAATAATATTGATTTACTAATTAATAAAAATTAATAAATTGTTTACTTTATCACACTGGAGAGGACATGTTTCTGTGACAAGCAACAATACTTCACTGATCAAACTGTTTGTTGCAAGTGTGTTCACATCTGTTTAAACAAGTATGACACAAATCGGCTGCACAAGGTTGTGTAATTGATTAGTTTGTGCCAAAACAAAACTGTTTAGTTGGATATCAGTTGCATGTGTGCACACTGTCATATAAACCCATTGTAGTCACCATGCAATCAAACTATTACACAACTGATAATTGCATGTAGGCCCCCTGCCTACAGGAAACATTATATTGGGTCTCATTAAAAATATATATAGTTAAAGCCTACAAACATAAAAAATTTAGGCTACACAGTTTTTTAAGGGGAATTCTTAATATTTTAAATGAGCCTACTAAAGGATTATATCAGAATATATGGCTAGCGTAAATAAAATAAATAAAAGCTCACAAATATTAGTGGAAGATTAAGACACAATAATAAACTTATGCACATTTGAAATTACTTAAGATTATAAATTTTTAATTTATGTGCTAAGCACACCTGCTATTGAGGAATAGAGGCTAGGAGGGTAGCTTAAAGACCACCACTAGTGCACCTGGTCAGGATTCAAACCCTAACCCTGTCATGAGTGACCGTGTACGGTACCATCCAAGTCCAACAATTTCAAACCTCATCTCCAAACTAAATTTATCAAATAATGGGTGATCTTTTAATCTAAAGGTGATGTATATTTGAATGTAAAAATAACTTAAATTTAGGGATGGTCTGGTTGAGGTTTGTGATAAAATAAATGCTACATTTCCAATATATTTTAAGGCCCTTGGCCCGGTTGAATGCAAGTCTAAAACATATTTTGTGCAAGGTTGAAAGGCGTGGCATGGCTTCACAGTCGACCAAAGTATCCTTCCTTGCCAACAAGAACAGATGGCTCACGGAAATTGTAGATGGCGCCAGCTACTGGACAGGTCTTGCGGAAAAATCATACGTTTGGAAAAATAATTTTTTTCGAGAACGAGTGAAATTTTTATGTAAATATTTTCAACACACCTTCTGAAATAATGTATCGATGTTTATTAATTGTTACATTTTCTTATTTATGGTTATGAATCCAGCAGTTTTCTATTGAAAAAATGTCAATTTTTATCGATATTTGATCACTGTTAAAATTATAGAGGTGTGTATATAAAAAGTATAACTTAATCAACATGCTTCTATTCTCATAGATAACCGTTTGTTCCCATGGTTCTGCATTGCCACGCCAAATGAAAAGGGCCAATCGCTTTAAGGAAAAAAATCCTTCAAAAAAATTTTAGGGCTATATTTTTTAAATTCAATACTGTTAATAGAGGGGCTGCAAGATGGTTGGCTAGTATTGGAAACCCCTTAGTTTAGACTGACTTTTGCGCTACATGAGACACCCTTGTTTCATAGACGAATCATTTTATAAAACATTTAAGGTGTCAATTTGTGATAAACTACTTTTGGATTTCGGTTATTAGACAGCATAAATTCATAATTTAATTTACCTTACTGAATGAGAAGATTCCTAACATTGTAAATGTAGCAATGTTTCTCACTCATGGATTCCTAAAAATCCAATTCTGGCAACAATTCAATATTGTAATTAAAGAGGGTTTAAGAAATACCACTGTTGCACTGTTCACTGGTGCTGACACCTTTGTGTTGAGGTTAATTTATGTAGCTCTGTGCAAGGAAGGCGTTATATGGTATCAACAAAAATATATTTCTTCTGTACAAGATAAAGGTTGTATAGGTATAAATTCTGTGCTTCAGAAGAATATACTGATAGTCGGTTAATTCGGGGGTTCCCAAACTTTTTGAGACCATGCTGCCCTTCATATGTCAAATTTTCTGTGCAACGCCCCTGTACCCAATATTAAAAAAAATAGCCCAAATTTGATTTGGTAGTAGTTTCTTAAAAGAAAATTGTCATTTACATTACTAGCTTGTATTCTTTTAAATTTAAAAATACAAAATTAGAACAAAATTACAGAACTGAATAAGAAGGAATTAGAGTAGACATAATTTTATTTTACATAATCTCATGTGTAAAATTTGTTCATAAAGGCAAAACATGTTTTTTCTTGTAAGATGTATTCCATCCTTTAAAATATGTATGAGTACACATATTGAAAACTTGCATGTTGCATTTAACTACACATTATAAGTTTTAGTTTTTCCTTATAACCGCATTGCCCCAGGCTAAGACCGAGGTGTCGTGACACACAGTTTGGGAACCCCTGTGTTAATCAATAACTATTTTCTCATCCATAAGCTAAAATGAAACATATAAAATAAGCGAAAGTTGGTTTTAGATCCACATTGAAATCTATAATTAATATCACAAGACAAACTAGCAAAACTAATGGGACAATAACATTGGGAAAACTTAGACACAGATGGGAGGATAACATTATAATGGACTTGAAAGAAATAGGGTGTAACGAGGGGGACTGGATAGAATTACCTCAAGATAGAGATATGTGGCGTAGCTTTCTAAATGCAGCAATGAACTTTCGGGTTCCAAAGAGTAAGTAAATAAGATATATATATATATATCCCCCATTCTGAAAAAGGGTTGGGTGGGTGGCAGAGGGTACTGGAAAATATTTGAAAAAGATGAAAGAATAAAATGAAGGGAATAGCTTATAGAGCCATTAAATGTCCAAAAAATTGTTGAGGTAAGAGTAATTAAATACTCCTTACCTTCTAAGCTTCATTTGGCGTGGAGGATGTATAGACATCTAAGGAGTAACCTTGCAACATCCATTTTTTTGGACTGGGCGTTTCTGAGAAGAGAGGTGCGCGAGGATATATTTTTACATTTTAAATGTAGCTGGGCTAGAGTAATGTACTACCAAATTACACTAACTTTACATGTTGAAATAATGATGGAAAAGCGGGAACACATTGAGTCACCAGCTCACAACCTAAAGTGCAAGAGTATGGAATGCATTTGGTAACAAAGCATATGTATGTATAAACGACAATAAGAGAGAAGCTATGTATGAAAGGAGAAAAGGAAATATGTTCAAGGAGTTTTTCACTAACTTTTTTTTTGTGAATTACAGATATCAACATGTTTGTTTTTCTAATAATCAATAATCAAATTTGGCCGCAAAAAAAAAAGTTTGTTGTTTATAAAATTCCCTTCCTATGAAAGTTAAGACTTACATTGTTTGTGATGTAACACACAATTAACGTTGATCAAAGTCCAGCTCCCTGCTAGTAAGCAACAGACTAATCACCTTGTCTTCACTTTAATAAAATAAAATTCTTAGTAAATTGAGCTAACAGCTTTTTAAGAACTTATCAAGATAGTACTAGCTAGACCTATTACTTTTAATTATAGTAATGAAAACAATTTTGTGTTTCAATAATGTATTGCAATGAAGACACAATATCTAAAATGAATAGTTATTGTGTTGCTGTGGATGTTAGTTTCATGGTTACAGATTCATTTACATTCAGTTTTGGTTACTAATTTATCAATAGATTACTAAAGAAACATTTACACATTCATATTTTGAGACACTAAACTATTTAACATTATATTAGTGCTTTATAAAATAACTGTGGATATCAATAGTTATTTAAAGGGGAAAGGACCATTTATGTGATATAAACATTAATTTTAGCTTATATTGTCTTTATTACCAGTTCTTACCTATTGTAATGAGAGCCAGATTCACCCATGGTAAAATTATGTAACACTGACCTGTGTTCTCTAAAATCTTTATACCTGTAACATATTATTTTTATGTAATATCGTTTTATTGAAAGATGCATTTTATTGTGTGATTTTCAATAGCTTAAATGGTTGGATGATCTAATGCATCTCTCTCACAATAAACTGAATCACCAATGACAAGGGAATCAAGAGTTTGAATACAGGCTAGGTGTACTAAGAGTGGTTTTTCCTAAATGGTTTCCCATAGTCCTTTCATGCAAATTTGGGTACATATCCTTTACATTCTACCTCCTTCATTCTTTATCCATCATTTCAATGTGGAAAGCCCAAATGGATAGTGAGATGCGGTACATAATAAAGATCGATTAATTTAACGACTTGGAAAAATATCCATTTATAATGCCTAAATTACAATACAAAATTGGTTAGTTTACTTTAAAATGAAACAAGTTTATTTGAACCCCGTCAATTTAAAATATCATTACTAAGGGGAAAGGCACTGATTGTTACCAGTTTTTTTTAATGTTGGTAATTTAGTTTCGTAGTTAAATTTGTGCTAAAGAAACAAACTTCACTTAGAAGTCTATCCTTGCTATTTGAAAACTCCTATTTTTAAAAGAATATTTCTTGAACAGCCTCATGTTATAGTGGTCAGAGTTCCTGACTTCTAATCTAGACGTCCCGGGTTCAATTTCCATTTGGTATTGGAGGAGTTTTCTCGAAGGGTTAATGATTCCCATGATTACCAGGGTTTGGTTAATTAGGCTAAGTTACATTAAGATGTTCATTGGTTCCACTCTTGTCATATACACACTACCATCATCCTCTCACCTCATTGGGACATGGAAAGAGCCTCCACGAAAAGAATGTATGATTAGTACATTCGGGTGCCCCCTGGGCAATGGTACATCATTACTGGCTAATCTTTCCACAAACTAAGCTACAGATTGATGTATCCCCGATACACCAATATTATAATGGATAGCTCTTAAACCTAGCATCAAACTAGTTTATTTCGTTAGGGTTACACACACGTGTTGCATTCAGAAAATGTTTGTTGTGATAATGTAACATGTCTAATTCATCATATTAAAAAAAAAAAACTAAAGGATGAGTGGCAGGTATAAATTGGGGAATTTGGTTCTCTTATACAATTATTATTATTATTTTTTATCTTCCGACACAATCAGTGGAGGTATAACTGTGGGAAACCACACAATTTTATAAGCCTCTTCACACTGAGTCAAATGTTTTGTTGCATCTTTGATCAATCACAGGGCCTAGCTATTAATAAGTGGTTAAATATGTGTGTCAATTCATATTAAATGTGCAACACAGATTTATTTGTTTATACTCTACAAATTTCAGTTCATGGCCGGTCCTACAATTTACTTATGTTAATATTATTCTAGAAATTATAAGAGGTTGGGTAGTACAAATATTGAGACTTAATGTTATAACTTATTTCGAATACCCTTCTATTTTTGTTAAACTTATTAAGTTTAGAGACACCTATGATGTTAAAAGACACTTTTGATACCAAGAAATTAATCTCTTTAATTAAAGGTTAGACAGATGTTTGAAACATTAAACTTTGGATGTATTTACTTTAAAATGTCGATAAATCACACAAAAAAATCATTCTTAGATATAGTAAGACATTTTTTCATATTTTCTAGAATCACAATATTGTGTTTTAAACTAAAAATATTGTGTGTTCATTATTTTAAAGTGGGATGAATTTACAAATATATTTTTCATTTTCATAACCACAACTTTTTGCATTAAGTGCTCTTTCTATTTTGTCTATGTTGCATATTAAGAGCAAAATAATGGTATATTGAATGGGTCTTGTATTTGGATGACAATTATTTTGTGAACCATCTAATAATTAGAAGGGACTAACTTAGCCAGATAAGAAAGATTTATTTTTGTGTCTCATACTTGGTTAATCCACTTTCATTAACTACAAAATTTTAAATAATCAATTATCAATATATAATTATCATATCACAACATTTTGTTTTCAATGTCAATCAAACAATCTTTTAGAAAAGAATTTTAATTACAATTCAAATGCTAGTTTATACTCTTTAATCATTTTGCTATTTATTCTATGAATTTATTTAATTTGTTATAATTTTTAATACTCCATAATAATTACATCCTCATCTATTTCATTTATATTTTTATGTATTGTATTCATATTGTAATTTTGACTATTACCATTATTATAAATTGTTCTGTTATTTGACCACTTGTTGTGGTGATTAATCCCTAAACAAGGTCTTTTCTATATAAAACTTGTAAATTTTATACTAAACTAAATCTTTCTTAAAGTTAGATTAATAACACTCCTTACTATAATTAACTCTGAGCATAACAAAAAAAAATATAACAATTGGTAAGCTGTGTGACCGACACATGACTCTCTTAACACAATGATGGGGCAACTCATGCCATGAGAAAGGACTCTAAATTGTTTAATGATATTTAATTTAGATTATGTTTCCAATAGAAAGTTGTTAATTCATTTAAAGAGTTCCAATAAGCCAAATTGATTGAGATAAAATAGTCTTATTGTTATTTTGTGGATATAACTTATATGTTTATTTAACCTTCATCCTGATAAGTCTGCTTAGTACTTTGGTATAAGTCTGTATTGTCCTTACCATATTTTATTAACTAAAGCAGTAGGTTCAAATAAACTTTGTTTTGTAAATTTTTGTTGCCTACATTATTTCCTTTGTCATCTAATGTCATAATGTGAAACACTCAAATACTAGTCTTCCACCTTTCTGTTTTGGATTATTGTTTGGAATCATCAAATGGAGATAGGCTGGGCATAATCATTCAAATGTAATTGAGGTATTTGTATCAAAGTTTTAATGTTTTCAATTAGACCACATACATACAGAGAGCAACTGGTGACAGAAATGCATCGGAAACTCAGTGGCAACTGGAGTTGCTCTTACAGAGTACACACAGTTAAATGTTTGTGTTTATACTGGGTCGGCTCGAAAGTGATAGCAATGTGACTGACGAATGACCCAGCAACTAAAGTTGCTCCAGTCACAACATGTTGTAAACTCGTTACCCAGTTTCTTCAGTTGCCAACGGTATTTTGTTTTGATAGAACTAATATTTTCCAATTATGGTGTCAGAATAGCAAGAAAACATCAAGTTTGTGCAGTTTATTGAAAACTACATAGCCTATGTTGGTTCCCGCCAATTGGTTATTCTTTTCTCAATAATTGGTGCTACCAAATTCAAAGGAAAGTCAAAACTACTTTTACTCATTGTAAAATAATAAAAAAAAAGTGTCAGAATAGTATTCCAAATATTTTACAGAACACCACTGACTAAAGTTCACATTCATATTATTGTAAGGGTGAACACTATAACATCTTTGTAAATGTCCTCACAGCCTTTTCCTCATAACGTATGCTACAACAGTATCCCCCTCTGATGTTGATGATGACATACCGAAAACAAATAAACTGGTGTTGCTTTGGTATAAACAGCTCTGTAAATCAGTCACCCGGGGACTAGTAACACACTATTAAGCAACTCCAGTTGCTGTTGCGTTTCTGTCACCAGTTGCTCTCTGTATGTACGCTGTCTTAGTTATTTGTGTTTACTTTATTCAAGTTCTACATTTAACATTTTTACCAAGCTCTTTACTACAGATATTATGGTAACTTTAGTTTCCAGTTTCTTATGTATGTCTCTTGATCAAGTGTTCATAGCATAAATATAATCTCATCCTAAATGGTACAGTCATAAGCTTAGTTCTCTCATTGAATAAGCTGCATTGTTTATCATAGGTACATTATAAGTACATAGGTACATGTCTAACCACCCCATCAGGATATCTGTATTTAACTACACAAATGAATAAAGATGAAGAAGATAGAATTTTATAAGAAATGTACCATCATTTGTGTGGTAAGTGAGTGGGAACCATTTAGGGAAAAAAACTCTCAGCACATTTGGTTGAGATTTTACCCACAGCCTCCTCTTTACCAGAAAACCAAACTAGACATGCCTAACATTTAATTTGCAGGTTTTTAAAATAGATTTTCAATTATCTAACAGCACCAAAATATTTCAACTTTAACACTATGTTTTATTGTTATTATTAGGCGTCCTTTCTTATGACAGGTCAATTTCTTTTGTTAGTGAACTTAGACTGCCAATGCGCCCTGTCCTCTGCCTACTCCTTCAGCTCCCAGACTTCTATAGTTAAAAATGGGTTTTTGCCAGATATTTGATTATTGCACCTTTGACTTAGTGATTTACCAACTTAAAAAACAAAAATAAATGTTCACACTGGAGGGTTGGCTACATGTGACTGATTAACTTGGAGTTCATTGTTAACCAAATGCATTTCACCGACATTTGGTTTTTTATTCTCTTTCTCTGGACTACTGCAGTCAATTAAAATCCACCCTTTCCAACCTGCCTCTTTACATAAGATAAATATGTCACCAGCCTGTATTGGCACAAAAATGCTCTAAAAATTGTTTGCCATTGCTTTTTTTCTTAATTACAAATATATATCTCCTAAGTTGTTTTTTTTGGCCAAATAATCTAGTTAAAATTACATAACTATTTCATCATACATAAAAAAATTATTATATTTCCTTAGAAACCTGAGTATTCTAAAATTTTCATAGAAAGTCCATGATTAGAAAACTGGAAACTCATGTTCCCACAGTAGTGTATATAAAAATTGAAATTTTATTAATATTCTTAGTCCATTTAATTAATGATGTAAAGAAAAACTATAGAGTAATCCACAAGGAAGTATGATTTAAAGCTCTTGGTAACTTTTTAATTAATAAATCAAATAGAACATATCGATACAATGCCAAATTTTAGTGTCTTTCAATCAATGTTGTTGGTTAAAAGCTCCTATAAAAGTTGAGGCTTAAATAAATAAATAAATAAATGCAAATCTAGTAAACAACCATTTTATAAATAAAATTATGACAAAAAATTAAGTGCTCTGATAGTTAATAAAATACACAGACCACTCTTAGTGCACCTGGCCAAGATTTGAACTTCAGTACCGACGCTGACGCTATGGGCTAGTTAAAGACATACTTGTGTGTACCTCACTTAATATTTAAGGCCAGAATCTGTATGAAGCTGTGAAAGCGGCTACTACTAAAAAGTTTTTGCAATTGCAACCAAAGACTTGTCGGGTCTTTTGATGGCAATATAAAGCTACTGTCCAATTTTGATGGGAAGAGCTAGAAAAGTTACTAGATCTACATGCTCATATTCATACATAAAAAGTCATGTGATCTGCGTCTATAATTTTCTATAGATTTTATTGATACCTATAAAATAACACTAAATAAAATAGTAAAATGTTATAAATTTTGGCCACTAAAAAGGGTTTATATTCTTTAAAAAGTTAGTAAGGTAAACTCTCTTGGTTCCAATACAGCCATAGTGTAATCAATCAAGGTAGAACTACTACCTTTCAGGGTAAACGGAGTGTAGCCTACATTGTCAACACATCATGGGTATATCTGTTGTAGCGCTTTGGAATGCTGGGCTATATTAATATATTCAGGTGACAGTTTTCAACCAAATTAAAACATACAAAAGTTATATTCAATTAATCAGATTATTTTTATAAATATTAGATTAAAATTACTAAAAAAGCAAGGGAAAAAACTTTTTTGTATCTAGCTCCATTCCATGGCCAAATGGTTCAGGAGGATGACTAATTGTCTATAATATCTTTGATCCATCCTAGGCTATGTCTATGATAATTTGTTTATTAATTCATCTTAATGACAAATACTACATTTCATGGTTTGATAGCTGTTATTTAGTGTTAGGTTCTATTATATCATGCTAAGCTAAGTTTTTAAGTCATGGTCTTTGTTTTGAAAGTGTGCATTAAATAAAATTAATAGTTTTCTATTTAATTGAATATTTATAATCGTAGCTAACTAAATTTTTATATTTACAGTTATGAATTTTCTTCATGTAATTTTTAATTAACATTACATCAAACTCCAAACATTAGAACATGAAAATAGCAGAAAATAAAGTGTTAATTTTTAAGGCACTTATAGAAAATGATGACACTGAAGATCTTTACAAGAGAAAGTTAGAAGAAGCAGGATTATCAGTAAAGAATGTGCCTGTCATAGATTTTGAATATTTCAACTTGAACGAACTTCAACAGTGTCTCCAAAATGCTGAAAATTTTGCAGGTAAATAAAAATCTTGTTGAGTTGTTTATTGTGAACAAGGTAAGGTGTGCAATAGCAATACATTTGCATATGTGCCGAAAGTTGTAAGTTAATATCAAGTGACATTTTCATTTTAGAGAGCATTGACTTAAAATCTCGAGTCTATATTTTCAATAAAAAACCAACCATTTCCTTGCAATTTGGTTTGTTCTATTTTATAACTTATTTATTTTAAGAATGTTGGTATCTGGTAATCCTTCATAAAAGGTCATGCCTTGCTACTGTTTTCTATCGTACAAGCAAATGCCGGTGCAGTCCTCATTAAACCTTTTAATTCTTTACTAATTATGTTCGGCCATTAATAGTAATTTGAAATTTAATGACAAAATAATTATGTTACGACTACAATAATCCTGAAAGAAGCATTTTTCCAAACATTTGATCTTTAAAACTCTTATTATTATTATTTTACCCACATAGTGACTGGTGAATCTGAGATATTCTTATGTTGCACTTGGTCACAGTTGAGGTAGAGCCCAGGGTTCAATGCCATCCTCTCTACACAGTAATTTGAATATATTTCATCCTACCATTCGCTATTAGTATTTGTCTTAAAAGCACAAACAAATTGTTGTTTTAGTTGGGGTGGCACCATTTCAGGGCTGGTGTTTACAAGTCCTCGAGGAGTTCATGCGGTGAAACTTTGTGTAAAAACTGTCCAGAATCTGTCTTCTAAATGGCAAAAACTCCCCACATTTGTTGTTGGAGAGGGCACAGCCCAAGTGCTACAGTCTCAACTTGGCTTGGAAGGGCAAGGGCAAGAAGCAGGCTCTGCAACAAATCTTGTGGAATTCATTTCTAGGAGTAAGTATGCACTAGAAAGAAATTATATACACTTGTAATTGGGATAAAGCACTTTTTGAGTATATTTCGGTTAAGTATGGTACCTATTCTATCATGTTCTTACACTATTCTTAGAAAAAGAATAAAAACGAAGATATGTGATGGCATGCTATATTCGTATTTTACAAAATAATGCCTTTTTTGTTGCTTATATCCAAAATGAAAATATTAGGGGAAAAAATTGGGATTATATGATGGTTCATTATTTATACATAGATTTTAAAAATCTATATAATCCAGTTAAAAGAATTAAATTATATGAAATTTAGATAAGTTTAGGATACCCCGAAAACTTGTCAATCTAATTAAAGTATGTTTGACTGATATGCTTGGCAGGATGTGTTGGATGTCACTTATCAGATACTTTTGAATTACATAATGGGTTGAAAAAAAAGCACTTTCCCCATTACTTTTTAATCTAGCCATAGAGCAATACAAAAGAATAGGAAATGGTTTACATTAAACAGAACATTGCAGGTATTAGGATAATATATCATTGGTAGCCCAATAGTGGAAAAATTAGCCAGTAATAATATACTGTTGCCCAGCGCACGCCCAAATGTACTAATTGTACATCATTTTACTAGAGGCTCTTTACATGGCCTGTTGAGCTATGATGTTGGTATAGTTAGTATGAGGGTTTGAAACTAGTGGAAATACTTAAAACTAACTTAAACCTGACTAACCAAACCCTGGTGATTATTGGGGTAGTTCCCTTTTCATAAAAAAAACCCAAGGTACCAGCCAGGAATTAAACCCGGGACCCTTAAGCACATAGCCAGGTGCACTGACCACAATACCATAGGGCCAGTTAAGCTATTAAGATATGCAGATGATTTAGTGATAGTATGAAAGCTGTTCCAATAAATGCGGAAATGTTATTAGAGGCTTGTAAGAAAATAGGTTTAGAAGTAAATGCTGAAAAGACTAAGCAAATGAACACACAGAGAACACAGATTGGGGTCGATAATTTGGAGATTACTACAAACAAAATATCATTTGGCAGGTTAAATGAGTTTAAATATTTAGGAACAATTTTAACTAGCAATAACGATATTATATTAGAAACTGGGAAAAAAAGGTCAGGAAATGCGTGGTATTAATCTGTCAATAAGTAGTTGACATTTCGCCTGCTTCCATTGAAATGTAAAATTCAGACTACACAGAACAATAATCTTACTGGTTGTTCTCTATGGGTGTGAAACTTGGTCTCTTACCTTACATGATGAAAACAAATTTAGGGTGTTTGAAAACTAGGTTCTTAAGAAAAGGGTTGGTCAAAAAGGGCTACTGGGGAATAGAGAAGGTTAAATAATGACAAGTTACATACCTTGTACTAATCACAATTCATTGTTTAGATTATCAAGTTGCATAGATTATGGTGTGCATGACATGCAGTGTGAATGGGAGACTCTAGAACCTTGTTCAGGGTACCTTCTAACTGGCGAGCCCAACTGGAAGACCTAGACGCTTATGGGGAGATAACATTAGAATGGGATTGACAGAAATAGGGTCTAATAAGGAGGACTGGATAGAACTAGCTCAAGATAGGGATAGGGGGCATACTTTTATAAGCATGGCAATTAACTTTCACATTCCTAATGCCATAAAGTAAGTAATATCCAAAATGCTACACAGATCATATAAACTCAATTTTTAAGGCATATTCATGGGTTTTAAAACACATTTCCACCTCTCACCTACAATGTCTTTGCTACCTTATGAACACCATAAAAGGACACTTCTTTCAACTTATGATGAAAAGCCTGCCGCACTGACTCTTGCACACTCTGTTGCTTGGATCAACTGGTCGATGGGTAGTACTGTAGTCAACTTCTTCCCTCTTAAACTCCTATTTGAGGCGACCCTACTGAGAGAGCCAAGGTCAACGTGGGCTCAAGAGTCCATCGACAACATACGTTCAAAACCAAGATAAGTTTATGCTTCCTCCAACTGAAGCACCACAGGCTCTGCGGGGAAACCAATCTCTTGTTTTTGTGTCCCAGATTGGATAATGAGAATAACTTACAAAATTTGAAAAACTATATAATCTTTAAATACTTTCAAAATTTGGAAAATTATATGAATTTTCTATATATTCTATTTCCTTCATTCTGCTTGACCAGTACCCTGGATATCTAATGTGAATATAAACTAGCTTTGCCATGGCTAGATTGACTCTTAACTGCTGATTGACTGATAGACTACGAATGACACACTCATTGGATTTTACCATATAATACCATATTATTTATTCGTGACGTCATTATATGTGATTTGTGCTCAAATCTTTATCTCTTTGTCTCATCAAACCAGTATTTCTAATCACGTTGTAACATTAGTTTCTTTTACCTTAGAATTAAAGAACTTGACTATTTCTCTTTAATCTTGACTATGAACAAACACTTTGTTTTTTGATTGTTAGATTTATTGATGGTTTTACCATAAAATAATAGCTTTAAGTGCTGTCTCTTGTGCAGAGGTCTTCTGAAAGGTCTCTTAATTGCTGCTCAAGCTTAATTTAGTATGGGCTTCTCCCGAATATGTTGAATATTTTCTGGTAGCCCTAAAATGGGCTGTTGTATTTATTGCCGATTTTGTCTTGTTCCTAGGGCTTTTCCTTTTTTGACAGACTTATGATCTTTTCTCACGATTATGAATTATTTATGCTAAAATGCTTTGTAATTATAGGATGGGCTATACACAAGAGAGTTAAAGTTTTGGGGACTCGAGGTTGGCCCTCTAAAGGGCTGTTTTATCAGGTTACTTAGACTAGATAGGTCTTACTGGTTAAAGTTGTTTTCTCCTGATTCATGACTAGGATAGATAATCTCTTTTTGAGTCTTGGGAAGAACAAATATTTGAAAGGCTTGGAACCTGATGGGTTTTAAGTTGAATATACTGTATTTGTCCTTAGCAGGACCAACTGTCTGGATCTTGGATTTCTATGTCCTGACAATGTGGGGCTTCTCACCAGTGACAGATTGGGTATAGGCGCTTTTGTATTTACCACTTTGTCTAGGGACTCTAGGCTATGGAAGATTGGGCATCTTCCACTGCCCTTTATGTTTCGAATCAACTTATGTAATTAAAACAATTGACAGTTGAGTTTATTGATTATGTTCAGGGCCGTAGCTAGAGTAATTGGCGCCTGGGGCAAACAGTAACATTAGCGCCCCCTCTCTCCACCCGCCCCATTTCCGCCCAGTCATAACGGAGCAGTTGATGGTGTCATATCGTATTTTATACCTGTTTCAGATGTAATACAATAGCTATATAACAAAAATCTTGCTATTACTAATGTGTCTTGTAATTATTGTAATTTGCTAATTCTATTAAATAGTAACAAAAACAATTTTCGGTAAATATTTATTATAATTTAATATACTTTTTATTAAAAATTAACTTATATAGATAATCTTATTCAATAGTCTGTGCTGATTATATGAGTTTAAATACATGTTGTAATAAATTTAAAAAAATGTAAATAGTTTGAATTGAATGAAGAATACTTTTTGTTTATTATTAATTGCTAGCTCAACTACTTATGAAAAATGTAGAAGTAACATTATTGTTAAAATATTAACAGAATTATTTTATGCTCACAGTTTCACCTTTCTAGCTTTAACAGCAGCAAAATCATTGACTATTTCATCGTAATTAATATTTTTAGCAATATATTTTTCTATTGAATTTCTATTGATAGAATTGCCAGGTGTGTTAACCTGTCTTGACCCATTGATGACCTTAAGTAATTTTTTATTATTTTCAGCTTACTAAATAAAACCTCGTTCACCAGATGCATTAGTAACTGGCAATGTTAAAAATAATCTGAAAGCAATTACTAAGTTTGGGTAAGATGTGGCTATAGACATTTTGTGGATTAAATTTAATAGGTCAAGAGAAGTTGCTTTTGAAAAATCCTGACTTTTTTCAAATAAAGAACTGGCCTGAAACTTAAAACTAGCTATTTCCCCCTCTATTTCAGAAGCATCCAGATCCTTATCATATTTATTTGCTAAGCGTTTTACACTAGCTTTTAAATCTTCTACAGTCATAGAATGCAAAGACTTGCCCGTTAAAAAATTAAAGTCATCCAACACTTCACTAAAACATTTAAAACGGCATTCCATTTGTTCTAAAACTTTGTCCAAAATTACATGAAAGTCCATACTGAACCTTTGCTTTCCTGTCAAAACAGTGTCCTTACTTTCTTCCAAAGTTAGTCTTTTCCTTTTCTTTACTCATTTTCTCCTTGAAAAAGCAGTCAATTTCAAGAGATGTTGCAGCACATATGTTCGATGCTTCATCCAGTATAACATCTATCCCTGTGTCTCGGATATCTTGTAAGGCATCTTTCAATCCAGTCAATTGACTAACTGCACGGCCCACGGTCATATCTTTGTGCTGTAGCTGTTCATTCACGCGGTAAATCTGATTTAGTATTTTGTCCCACATAACAGAGTAACAAACAAATTTAAAATTAATTTGTTTAAGAAGACTTTTAACCACTGATAAACAAGTCATGAAATTAAGGGTTGTTAGAAATTTCCTCTAAGGCCTCGACGACTTTATCAAGCTGTGAATAAAGTTAATGAACAGCAGAATATTTGTATGCCCATCTTGTATCACAGTGACGTTTGAGAGTGGTAGAAGGTTTATTGGATAATATTTCCCACCTTTTGACACTGAAAGCAAACAATTTGTACAGTTCTTGTACTGTTCCACAAAATGTGATAGCATCTGGAGAAACTCCAGCAGCGTGAACACCAACCAAATTCAATGAATGAGCAGCACATGGCATAAAACGTGCATGAGCTGTTAATTGTTTGTATACGGGCCTGGTCTCCTGAATACTTCCCAGCCATATTTGAACCATTATCGTATGTTTGCCCTCGGCAATTATGAATATCAAGTTCATTGACTTCTACTTTTTGTAGAATCTCTTCAGTTAAACCAGCTCCAGTCGTTTTACTAGTTTTTATGAAATCAATAAAACTTTCTTCAATAGAGCAAACACCCTCTGAAACTTTCACGTACCTAATAATCTGGCACATTTGTTCATGATGGGCTACATCTGGTGTACAATCAAATGAAATTGAGAAATATTTTGCCTCTCTTTTATATTTTAATATTTCTTGGCGTACATTGTCACCTATTAAATTAATTAACTCGTTTTGAATTGTTGGAGAAAAGTAATTTGTAATTCCTTTTTTTCTTTGCTTAAGGTAATATGCTCTTTTAGCTGTTTATCATAAAGAGAAACAAACTCTAGCAAATTTAAAAAAATACCACAATTATTGGCCTCACGTATATTTGTACTTGAACCTCGAAAAGCCAAGTTGTTGACTGCACAAAACAAAATACAATCAACAATAATTCTGAGAATGTGCTGCCATTTCTCTTTTTCTTTTATGATAGTTTCCTGTAGTTCAGTATCAATAATTGTACTGCCCTCTTTAATCCTTTTTTCAAAGTTTTTCCAGGTAACATAGTATTCATGGTGCTCTACAGAATTTTCATTCTCTGGAATTTGAGGGTGTAATTTTTTCCCGTCAGAAAATCCTACTTTTGGATTTGCCAAGCATGAATTAGAATGCTTTCCAAATAGCATGCAGGAAAAACAATAAATAGATTTTTTCTCTTCACTGTAAATTAGCCAATTTCGCTCTACACTTTCTCCGTTCAAAAGTTTTTTTATGGAACCAACTTCCCGTAAAATGCCTTTTTTCTGAGTTAATTGATAAAAGAAAATTACCTGTTTTATTTTTTTCTGGACCATGCTCAACTAATGAGCTTCTCATATGGTCATTCAGACCATGTTGTGGGATCAATTAGTTTTGTGCGTGCTCGACCTAGCACAAATACACAGGGCTTCGGGTGTAGAAGCTCTGCACCCCAGATCTTATTAAAAACCTTTGTCTGCCTCTCACACAAAGAGAATTGCTCGCTAATAATAAAATGTCATTATTAAACACTAAATAAGTTACTTTCATGGAATTAAAACATAAAATGAAGTTGTTATATATAAACTTGAATTAAAATTTTATAATTATTTTATTTTTTGAATTTTGAGGGTGCACGTGCCCATGCACCCATTGGCTAAAGCCGCCCCTGATAGATTATACTATGGGATAACCTATAAGTTAGGTTCATAGTGTGATTCAACAAAGTAAGACTGCTACCTTTCAAGGTAAATGAAGGGGGGGGACTCTGTTTATGGTGAAAACTTAGTTTTACCTTGACAGACAGCAAGGTAAGCTTGTTACCTTTCAGGGTAGATAGAAGGGTACATCTTCAGACAGTAAAATAATAATCTGAACTTGAGTTTGCATTATTACCAATTGTTCATATTTTCGAAGTCATATCGTCTATGTAAACAAGACTTCATGCCCTGTAATAAGGTATTTGTGTAAAGCGCTATGTAAAAGTCATTGCAAAGTATGTACTAAGTGTTCGTTTCTGATCAAGGAATCTTAGGTTTGTTATTTTGCTAGGTGTACTTTGAGGGGTTTCTCATCTTTTCATGTGAATGCCGATTAGGTAGTTCAAGTTGCTGATACTCACTAGAGTGTATAAAATGGTTTTATTTCGCTCGTCAATGTCTTTGGTAGGTGGAAGATAAGCATCAAACTGATTTCTAAATGCAATAAAACACCTAAAATTAATAAACAAGGAAATTACTTGCTTTCCTACATGTTATCGAAAATCAAGGCAACTTGTGTGTGTATATATATGGTGTTAACTATGAGAATCCAACCTTTTAGACATATACAGAGTTTGAAGGCTTGAGTTTCATAATGAACACCTGTATAACAGGATAAGAAAAACAAAAATTCCGGGAACACAATTCTTTTTGGGAGTACATTTGGTTTATAGTGTATTATTTATGAAAAACAATTTAAATGAAAGTGGCACTAAAAAAACTGTCCAGCCATAGAGTGAAAACAGTTTATGATTATATTATTTATAAATGAGTGAAATTTCATCAAAAGGTTAGATTTTTGTCAGGGAGAGATATGTCTTTGTATAGATTTTTCCTTTAGGTCAAAGATACATATTTTATGAAAGGGATTACCTTTTATTTTACTATAGTAAGGCCAAGCCTGCAAATCTGAATTTTTATTTTAGCCACAAATCCTAAATCTCAAAACATATATTGGATAAAATTGATGTACATTCTGTTCACCTTCAAAAGTAGTAGTCTTACATCAACATATTACACTGTGAGCCTGTATTTTAATCCGAGCCATAGTGTAACCACGTATGGTAAGATTGCTACCTCTCAGGTTAAACAAAGTGTAGCCTACATATGAGGAAATATAGAAATAGTAGCTAAATATTAACTTTTTTTAAATGCTTTCGCTATAACATTCATACATTCAGTTAAGTGTTAGATTAAGCTCCGATTGTTGGTTTTGTTTTACAATTATGTTAAGGCTGAACTACCATTAAGAAGTATTAGCTTTAAAACAAATTAAAATTATAAATTGGAACTATTTTTTCTAGAATTGATTCACCAAAATAGAGTTGACTAAAATGTAAATTCCCCTATTGACAGGTTCATATGCCCGGCCTCTCTTGTTTCCGTGTGGTAGCTTAAAAAGGGACACACTTCCTAGACAGCTGACGGAAAAAGGTATTGCTGTTCATATGGTGACAGTTTATAAGACTCTGCCCCACCCTCAGTTGGAGTCAAACCTTAGGTGCATCATTAACTTTGAAGAGGCTTTTCCTGAATATATTGTTTACTTTAGTCCATCTGGATTGAAGTTCTCATTGCCAACCTTAGAAAAACTTGAAGTCCCTCTACATCACTTGAAGGTATGTGTTTTAGTTAAAATTATTAAGACTCTTTAAACTTTTAAAGTTAAAATACCATGTGATGGTTCATTAACCCCTTTAGCAATAATTTAACACCCGGATTACTATTAGATTTCACCTGACAATTCTTGTATGCTTAAGTTTAGCTAATAGCTATAATTTCTGCAGAATGTTTAAAATTTCAATACCTTAAAACACTTTAATGATAGGTTAAATCCCTCCCACTAACCCTCTTTTATCCTTATAACACCCGCATTGGTGTTTACATGGTCTTATATGTCACTCTCATGTTAAATTGAATTGTCGATGAGGGGAGATTGAGGTCCAATTCTTGGTTGGATTTACTGAATATTGTTTTCCTAAATGGTTTCCCACTCTCTGTCCACACAAATGTAGTTATGTTTCCTTTAAAATTCTTCCTTACTCATATCTAACCCATTAGCCAAAACATGTTATGCATATAACCCAAAAAAGTACTAAGAGGCAATGAAAAAAAAATTAAAAAACTTTCTCCGATCCTTTTAGTCGCACACTTTCATCAATCTTTCTCCCTCTGTCTGTGTGAGTATAATTTTTTTTTTAATTATATTTATTATTGATACATATTTTACACAGAAAATTTAGGCATATTTGCAACTTGTAATGTGTAAGGCATAGTGTAGATTTATTCCACCAAGTATCCTATCTATAATCTTGCACCCGCCTTGGTGGCATAGTTAGCTAATGTGCTAGTTTTGCGTTGAGATAAACTGCCTAGGATGGAGAGATTGAGGTTTGAGTCTCGGTTGGATGAACTGGGGGTGGTTTTTCCTAAATGGTTTTCCACTCTCCCTCCACGCAAATGTGGGTTTACTTCCTATAAATTCAACCTTTCCATTTCCTAATCCATTAGCATAGTTAGTACTTAAAGTCTATAACCCGAACAGGTAGTAAGACGCGGTGCTAAATAAAAAATAGTCCTGATTTGCGTAGAAAGCTTACAAATTATGATTGGAGATTAAAAGGAATGACACATTTTCTACTCCGCCAAATTAATTTACCTCTTTATTCTCACGTATATCTGCAAAATAATTTGATCGTCACAAAATATCTGTTCATCAACTTTCTGTTTACTATTATTGGATGCCAATTTACATATTGATTGCATTACCCTAGCATTTTGGCTAATTGAACAGGTAGAATATAAAAAACAATTTAAATGGGATATCATTATAAATAATCAACACTTTTTTGAATTATTGATGGTTTTATTTTTTTTAAGATTTTAAGCTAAATCTTAGGCTATATACAAGGCACAACTATTTACAACTTGACATCGAAGAATATTAAACACACTTGTTCTTCATGTTTTATATAAACACACATCAAATATAAAGTTTATTTAATATCTTACTATCCTACATACATTTTACAAAGAATGTGTTTGTATTTTATAAAAAGTGCTCCATTTGTGAGAAAATCAAAGCATAGGTACTAATAAAATCATGATGCTGGAAACTGGTTGATTAATTAAAATTGGCAAATTTAAAAACAATTAATCTAGTGATTCTAAAATGATATTAATGGCTTATTAAGCAATAATTAAAGATAGTTTTTTCATACTTCGCTTTGTCTAAATTTTTAAATTTTCTGGAGAAGGGTTTTTATGTTTTCACAGAAGACCTCAAATTTTCAAATGATTTATTTATTTGAGTTTATTGATCGGCATCAATTGGAGGGACAAAAAGAAGGCTGATGGCAAACCTGTATCTGGGACAGTGAGTAAAGTCTAGACTGAATGATGGAGAGACCAACAGCGTAAAGATAGGAAGTGGAGTGAGACGGGGATGCTGTGTGTTACCCTGTCAGTTCAACTTGTATGGTGAGTGACTGATAAGAGAAGCCCTAAAGGGACGTGGCAATTTCAGGATAGGGCATGGATCAACACAATAGAATATGCAGCTTAGCTAGCATTGCTGGCCAAAAATGAAAGAGAGTTGCAGTTAATGATAGACTAACTGGTGAATATAGGGAGAAGATATGGCATGAAGATAAACATTGGAAAGTCAAAGAAGGTGATTTTAAAAAATGAACCGCTGAAAATCAAAGAGTTGGAAAACATAGCAATTAGAGTACTTGGTAAGTTTGCTGACAAAGAATGCCTATTGAACCAATAAAATTAGGTCAAGGATTGCCATGGCCAAGAAAGCTTTCAAAAAGAAGAGGCTACTGCTGACCAGCAAGTTTAGTTTGGAACTGAGGAAGAAACGGATAGAACGCTACATTTTGAGCATAAATTTAGACTCTTAGGAAGATGGAAAAGAAATACTTGGAAATCAAGAAGTTCTAAGAAGAGTAGATGGGAAGAGAACCATTTTGGATGTGAATTTTCAGTACAAAGCAAACTAGATAGGCTATATACTTAGGAGGAACTATCTTCTGCATGACGTCATAGAAGTAAAGTTTGATAGGAGCTTGAGGAGGAGGAGGAATTAAATATTGGACGATTTGAAGGATAGAAGAAAATGCTGGAAGATGGAAGCAGAGAACAGGGCGCATTGGCGGTCCAAGTTCAATTACAAAAGAAATGGACCTATTGTAAGACAAAATACATCATAATAATGTTACTATTTAAAAATACTCTATGCAATCATACACACAATGAAAAAACCTATAAGAAAAAAATGGAAACTAACCAATTTGTAAAAAAAAATTATTAGATGAATTTATTGGTTATTTTAAAATTAAAAAAGTTATTGTATGCTAAATCTAATTTCAGAGGAAGAGTATATAAAACTCATTTTTAATATTTTTGCACATAGCATGTTTTGATAAAACTGTCCTAAATCTTAGTAAGATTATGGTAGAACTCATATTAAAAAATATTTTTTTATTTCTTTGCCGTCAACAGTGATATTATCTATCAAAAGTAATACCTTTACTTCACATATAAATGAAAATTGTTAAAAAAAACTTTGTAATTGTCAAAAAAGTTTATTCCTATCTTAATCTGACCATGTTATGTATAATTTTACAATCAAGTATCTAATTTTACACACAGCCTAAAGAAGCGCGGTTTCACATGTGGATATTATGGTGGATCTACCAAGAGCAAGTCACCAATGAAAGACATGCTCAGCTTATAGGTAATTTAGTTGATGTTAAAACACTTCATTATCAAGGGAAATTTAAAACCAATTGCAGCCACTTATTTTGGTGACAGTCAGCTGACACCATGATGGCTAGTAGCACAAGTCATTGTGACTTTAGAAACAATGTTTTCTAACAAATCATTACACAGGTGGTGCCACCAAAGTGTCCACATGTTGCAAAATTGTATAAAACAAGTATATAATTGTGAGATACTAAACCAAATAGAAATCTTTTCTTGGGGTTGTTTATTTTATTATTTTTACAGTTTTCTTATTTTAACTAATTACTTATTATGTGACCCAAAGGGATATTTAGTTAAAAAAACAAATTCTTATGACAATTTTTTTTTTACTTCTTTGAGCATGTGATTTATAATGTATGGCACATTAAACTAAGAAATCAACTAATTAAGGATGGGTGGGTACAATATATACAATAATATTAAGAGAGTCACCATAACATTATTTTCACCTTTCAATATCCACTGGCCCATCAGATGACAAATTTGGTAACTATCCATATTATATCAAATATAAACAATAGGGATATATTGTCTATTTCATGATAAGTGAAATTTAGAGCAAAGAAAAGACCCGGTACTATTATAATCAAACAAGGAATAGTGAGAGTTTCACCAAAAAATGTAGCCATTTTTACTTTAATTTTTTAACCAAATGTGTGTGATTTATTTACTAGATTGTTGCGATTGGACCAACAACTGACAGTGCAATACGAGAGTCGCAACTACCAGTTTGGTCTATTTGTAGTAACCCAACTCCTGATGACTTGGTGTCAGCGATACTTAAATAAGTGCACTAATATACTAAAATTATAAACACACTTTTTGATTTGTGTTCAATTTCAACAACAAAAATGTACCATAGTAAATTATTTATTTTAAATAATAAAGCTGATTAAAATATAACCTAAAGCTCATTAACATTCTGAAATATTGAGTATATACATGATAAAGGCTGTACCAGAAACCTGTATTTAAAATAGGTTTGTTGACAAATTAACGTGATATAGTGTATTATGTGGTGAAGAAGGGAGCAAAGCAGCATGTGTTACTGGAATACCAGAAATATGAAAACCTACTGTAGATTTAACTTTCTAAAGCACAGCCGCTTATTTAGTCACTGACCTGCCCACTCTACCCCAGTTGAAGTACATAATTCTCACCCCCCCCCTTCTCTAGTCACACAAGTAAATAGAATAGTATAATGAGTTATACAGCACAGTAAATAATCCTTACAAGAAATGCTCACAATTGAGCATACAAATGTACTAAGTTTGAAAATGAATTCTTGCATACCCTTAGTTAATTATATAATGTTTCATCTCATTGGAAAATGTATTCTTAAATTGGTTAGTTTTCCATTTAAGGGATAGTTTATCAATAATTTTAAACTAACAATGATTTGTATTAGTTGGTGAGCTGTTTAGAGTAAACTTAGAGGACAAATTTGTGAAATCTCATTCACACTAAATCAAATTTGTCTGATAGGGTTCAGTCAGGAACACATTTGCCTACTCAGCTAATGGTACACGCTTCCATTCTCTGTAGGCCCGAAAATGTAGTGTTGCTGAAACTGGGCTTTCCCTTCAACACTGATAAATTGACGAATGAGGGACAAAGTGTTGTCTTACATAGTTTGTAAGTTGTATGTTGATATAATCATTTAGTTCATAAAGTAAATGTTAATTACCATTAAAAAACAACTAAACCCAATTTATTTAAACGCTATTATATGTAGGAAATAAAGTGCATTAAATAAAATTATAGAAATGTGTAAAAATAAAGCACAAACAAAAGTAAAAACACTAAAACATAATATTTACACACATTTTCAATATTTCTATGCTCTGAGGAAGATGCAATAAGAGCATCGAAATATTGAAGTGAGTATAAATATAATCCATGAAATTTAACCGCATTGATGTAAAGTGTGAACTCTGTTTCTCTTTTAATTGTAAAACAATATTGTGATTCTTCCTTTTATTTGTTACAATCACTCTTTCCTGTAACTTCTTCCATTTATAATGTGACCCTTACGAGAATGAAAATCAACAAATTTATGTTCATTAAATAATAAAATTAATTATTACCTAATGGCTTGGAAATGTGTAGTAAGACGTGTAGAAACACTGTACAGTTATGTAAAGCAAGTGATATTGATGGAAACCATAAAGGATAGTTAGGTTAGCCCTAGGTAGCAACAAACACATGTCTTTCTTAATATCTTCTCATACTTATATGGTAACACCACTTCTTCACACTTCCACAGTTGTTATACATTGATTAAATTCTCAGAAATATTCCTTTTTCATACAAAGCAAAACACATCAAATATAAAGATATTAAGGAACTAAATGAAAGAAAATATTATAAGGATTTACATGCTTGAGTTTTTTGTTTCTCTTTAATATTCATGAAAATTTAAACAATGTGTAACTGTGTGTAGGAAAAATGAACAAAAACGTATGTTTGTTCCTGTTTAAAACCCATTTATTCCCAAAACTATTTTTTTTTTGAGTAAATGTCTTAATATTCATTTGTATGGTTATAATAGGATATAATAACAATAATATAACTTCAAATATTTTTATGGTGCCATTTTGAAATAATGACATGCCCCATTAATGGGGCGGTGGGATAGAGAGGGTAGAGATTATTAATTAATTTTAAAGGTGTATAAAATAGTTGTAAAAAATTAATTTTATTAAAATTAGTGATTAAAACACTACTACAAAATTATTATTTACTATTACAATTTAATTTTGGTCATATTGAGTAGGAAAATTACAATATTATGCTTCATTAGCAGTCTTTCAGCGAGAATGAAACATCTCCGAACAATGTACATGACATCCAACATTGCATTTCTTGCATTTCATAGTTGTATTTTTATGACACTCCCCACATCGAATTTGAGTCATGCTCTTTACAATCACATGATTGAGCCCATCAAGTCGTATGTCATCACACACTCGTTTTTTCAAACGTTTTGGTGATGGTCCTGGAGCTACTCTTATACTGTACGAATCGAGTAAAGCCAAGTAGATCTAGTTTATCTTCCTTGCCTTTGGATGTCAAACGATAAAAATGCCATGCGTTGTTCACAGAGGCATTGAGAGGAAACCACTTCTTCAGGCATACATTTACTCGGTAAGTCGAGATGTTTTGGTCGAGTCTGTCTACTCCTCCCATATAACAATTATAGTTGATAATACAGGCAGGCTGGTCAATTTTAATTCTTTTCTTTGTGGCTCCATCGCCTTGCTTTACCAATTGAAGAATAGAAGCAACCGTTACAATATTGCTGTCAAGGTATCTTATCAAAGTTATTCCACTATCTATATCTGTCAGCTGGGAGTAAGAACCTCTTACTTTTTTCAGATGCTTCTTCCATGGATGCTTTCTCGATTCTATTCGAACGAATAGTGCCAGTGCAGTAGTGGCCTTTACTCTTTAGTTCCTCTAGTAGACGAACAGAAGTAAAGAAATTATCTATATATATGCTGTACTGTCCATGTGGAAGTTTGTCAACTAAGTCAATAACAACAGATCCCCCAACTCCTAGCTCGGGATGTGTATTCCCTGTAGATGCACCTTGATAGGGCTCCCCTTGAACTAAATAGCCAAGGCGACTACAAAGACACCACACTTTGTAGCCAAAACGAATTGGTTTACCATGGATGTGTTGTTTAGCACCATGACGACCGTAATATGGCACCATTGTTTCATCAATTGATACATTTGCATCTTTAGGGAAAGCATGTAACCACCTCTTATTTAGTAACAACCAGAGCGGACGAACTTTACCAAATTTGTCATTCTCATCTAGTGTTAAACTATCACATACATGTAAATATTTCAAAATGTCTTCAAAAGTATTTCTTGACATTGCTTTTGAGACGGCTTCATTATGAGTATCACTTGAAGTGTCCCAATACATTCGATACCTTGGTACACTGCAATATCCACTCAACAAGAGGATTCCTAAAAACACTTTGATTTCATTGATAGTTACCTTGAATTTTATATTACCTTTCTGAAAAGCATAGTTGTTTGAACAATTAACTATTAGTTCTAGTACTTCATTGTCAAAAATCTCTACAGGACTATAATTATTTTGAAGCCATTCAGTCTGTTCCCAAGTTGGCTCTGGTGCTTAAGGCAAGTCCATATCTTGCCACTTTCGGCAAAGAGTTATAGTTTTTATTCTATTAGACTTATTTTCATTATCTGGTGTGTTAACATTTTCTAGGTATTCTTCGGGAATATCTTCTTCGCCCATAATTGTACTAACAATACCTGTGTCTTGAAGGTGCTTGGCGTGCAACTCTGCTGTAGCACGAAGTTGATTACCAATGAGATGATTGATGTCTGGGTTGATAAAATCTATGTTAGTGTTTTTACTTTTATTTGTGCTCTACCATTTTCCTAATATTCTATCATTTTATTTATTACCAATTATTTTTGCTCAATGCACTTTATTTCATACATAATATAGTGTTCTGTGTGTTTTAATGTTCATACCAATATATTCATTCAATACAATAAATTGGCTAAAACATTCAAACATTTTCTAAACAAAGATCTTTCTTGGAAACTGAAAAACTTCAATACAATATGGTTGTGTGAGTAATGTTTCAATGATATTATTTACATTCAGGATTCTTATTTAAATTATTCTGTGACAAATTTAAGCACCTAACAGGGCCTTAGTGAAAATAAATTAAAGTACACACTACATAATTATATTGTCACTAAATATACTTTATTTACTTACTCTATGGCATTAGGAACTCAAAAGTTAATCCTGCACTTAAAAAAGTGACTTTCGTTTTTAGTATTTTTATGTTTTTATCTACTACGGTTGACTTTCGAGAGCCCCCTCGGGGCTGGTATTTGTCGTATCTGTTTTATTCAATGTTTTTTATACATGTTATAAATGTCAGAATATGAGTTACAAAAATAAATATCCAAACAAACATAAAAAAGTATCTCATATATCCCTAGCTTGAGTTAGTTTTATCCAGTCCCAATATTTACATCCTATATCTTTCAGGTCCATTCTAATATCTTCCCATCTTCATCTAGGTCTTACCAATGGTTTCTTCCCATTGGGTTTATAACCTGAATACGGTTTTAGATATTTACACTTACTCCCCAGTATCTTCATCTCTTCCTAAGCACATTGTTTTCGAACACCCTAAATTTCTTTTTGTCATGTAAGGTAAGCAATCATGTCTATCTCGCTAACTTTTAAATACTCTTTTTATTTTCATTTTTTATGAATATGGCACTGACATTCCTTTTTTCAATGCTAAATACACATTAAGAAATAAAATAGAATAGAAATTTACAAAAGTGATTTGTAACATGAGTATTTGAAATTCTTTATTCCTGGAGGAAAAATTAAATTATTTATTTTGTTTCAGAAATAGCACACTTCTACTCAAACAATTTTTTCAAAATAGTATTAATACAAAAATTACATAAATGAAGAATGTATAATTGATTTATAGACCAAACTGGTGAAAAATGGCGCCAAACGGTTACGCACTTACCAGAAAACTGTAAACCACAAGTTACATAATGTGTTTTGTTGTGAACTTAATGAGGCCTACAGTTTTCTAGTAAGTGTGTATTGTATGCCTTTCCTTTCTCTCCTCCTTTCAATGTCAAATTTATTGTAGATTAAGTGTGTCTATTAATAATATTACTGACAAACATGCAAAAGCAAATGAGGAGTATCTTACAGCACCAAGATTATACAGGCTGAGCAACTCATTTGATTGGTGGAATAAACCTAAAGAGTCCCCAGCTGTAGCAGTGTCAAGTGAGAGAGTTTTCTTGACAACTCGGAACATCGTGATGAATAGTCATGAAAATTGCTGCATGGACATGTTGAACTACTTACACATCTATTAGAGTTGGGTTGAATCCACTATTTACTAATCTGAGTATCCAATTTACATTTTAATCCCAAATATGAATCTTGGAAAAAATTATGAACATGAGAGGATATATAAATATGATAAACTGATAGAACATATAAATAGGGTCATTTCACGTCAAACCAACCAAAAAATAAATAAACTCAACCTGACCATTTTGTATTTGAATTAAATTTTTACCATTTATTCTTCCCTTGAAACTAACCACAAATATATTTTTAAAGATTTTTTGATAGCCCCGTTTTCGAGAAATCGATTTTTGAAATTTCGATCAAAGTAGATTTTTTCTCCCGCACATTTTTCAATTCTTATTAATTTCTGTTCTATTGCTGCTAGAATTATGCTGTTTGGTTTATTTTTTTCAATTTGAAATGGGCTTTAATTTGATATACAAATTGGCACACTTTTAACAAAAAAAAATTTCTCTCACTCTTTCAAAAAAAATTTTTTTTTAATAATTGTAAGTGTTTTTTGAAAATTTTGAAAAAAATATATGCTATTTAACTATTAATTATCTACATAAACTGAAAATTTCAAAATGGGATGCCTATGGGATCATGAGTTATGATGAAAATTGTAGTGCAAGTAACAAGATTTTCAGTCCCGTGATCTCCTGTTGGTGTTGGTGGTGTTGTTATTGTTATTGTTATAATAATATTAAGCTTCTGGTATGGAAGGTGATTTAATATATAAGATCTAAATTATGGAAGCCTTTTTAAGTCTTAACAACTTAAGAGACTAGGCTTAGCCATATTAAAACTCTGTAAAGAATGGTATGAAAACTTGAAAGATAGAACTTACATGTATATGTATACATAAATGTTTTCAGCATAATGTATCTAGTCAATTGCTAATTTTGAAAAATTAGTTCTTTGTACACCTTTTTAATCAAATATTGTTTGCTTTGTTCATTTATTCTGCTGTCAGTCGATATATTCTTCCTGTTGGTGTCGTTGGATCAACTTTAGTTATAATGTCAAATCTATTAACACTCATTATGACTGGGAATTGGGGGTATTTAAAAGATCAACTGGGTCCATATGGCTATAAAAAACTTATCTTGATGTCTTCCTCTTCTACACCAAGAACACACCCCAACTACCAATGGTTTGAATACTGGCAAGTTACAAATCCAACAATGTCACTTATCTCCAATAGGTTGTCTTCCTCTTCAACAGATAGTATTTCTTCTCTTGATTCAGTTGACAGACTGTAATACTTAACTTTCAGCCTAGTTTTACTCTCAATTGGAATGTAGTTGTGCAATTGTTGGGTCCCTTTGACTGTTTTTACATTCTTTAATCTTGGTTGTAAGAATGTGTTTTCTGTTTCATAATCTTCTTTGGTTGAATACAAAAAAATAATTGTTGGTATATTATCTTTGGACCAATCATAAAGCTGACGAGGTGTCATAATCTGCTCATTGTATACCATGCGCAGACTTGCCGGGTCAGCTAGCCGTTTTACAGTCCCTCCCACACCATCACAAGCATTTTTGCCATGTGAGGAGGAAAAAAAAAATCCACTCTGCTTTTATGCCAAAGTCTTCTTCATGAAAGCAAAGGTTGAGAAAGTTGAACTTATTTTTATATTGTGATGCAGCTCCATCTGAGAAATAATGTATTTTTTCAGGTGGTGTGGGGAAAGTTTGCTTCAATAAATCAATCATTACTTTTTGAAAGAGATGTACAGCTACTGTATCATGTGACATACAGTCAGAGATAATCACCAGACTTATATGCTCTAACTTCTCAGCATTTTCAGTTTTGTAATAGATAACAAAAGGATGGATTGTGGCTTGTGCATTGTTCCAGTGAAAGCCTTGTACAGAGTCTTGTAATATAAAAGAATAATTTTCTGCAAAGTCACATATAACTAAATACTCATTTGGGGGGAGATTTTCTTTGAGGTTCTTCAGATATGTTGACTGCTGTTTTGCAATATAAGAATGACACAGTAATTTTGGCATACTTTCAAATAAGGAGTCAAAATTCCTGAGTTGGTTTTGTCATCATAGTTTCTAGTGTTGTCCTGTTCTCTATCTGCAACCATTGTTTAAATGTAACATTCTCAATACAATTTTGCTCAAAGCACTCTTCAAAATGAGATCCGAGTTCGTCACTGCCCAGGCAATCATCACATTCACTAAAATAGCACTTTGTTGTTGGTTCACTACAGATAATATTAAATATCAAATTTTTATATGTTTTTATTGGCATTCCTCCATCATACATCTCAGGCATTTTGCATTGAGCCATCATTAATTTTACATTTTGATGCATCATACAAACACATACAGAATGTGTGCCACTTGATCCAACGAGGACACAATGCTTTGGACGAAGCTCACAGAACTTTGTAAATCCGATTTTACACTCTGGATGTCGTTCTTTGAACAATACATAAACCTCTCTAAGGGTTCAGAATCAAAAAATTTTGAACATGAGTTCGTTTCCCATCTATTTTAACTGAGACAATCTTTTTCCCAGGCATTTGATGGCTAACTTCATCATTTTCATAAAATTAATTTACTAATGCATAAGTGTCTGGATCTAACGTTTTCCCTGGCCGCAGAGTTGGTGATGACATTATAGAATATGGCCTGCCTAAGGGATGGAAGAAGGGGTAGGGGGTATTATTAGGCTGGTGGAGAAACAAACAGTTGGGAGCCACATGACTCATTGTGCTCATTCTACAAGTGAAAGTGCTTGCAATGAAACATTTGGAGAAGGAGAGAAATAGCTACTCTACCATTTCACGGTGAACTGCCGAATGATTTTAATTAAACTTAATGATAGCAAAATTAATTTTAAATTATTAAAGGAATGATTTTAGCTAAAACTGTCCAAGAAAATTTTAAAGTATTATATCTTTTGAGAGGCGTCCTAAGATAACATTAAAGCCAGGCTGAAAATCTTGTTACTTGAACTACAATTTTCATCATAACTCATGATCCCATAGGCATCCCATTTTGAAATTTTCAGTTTATATAGATAATTAATAGTTAAATA